>PVIU01005446.1:0-113500 GCA_004026605.1 Ondatra zibethicus | reverse complement strand
AGAACTCTCAACAGAGGAATCTAAAATGGCTGAAAGACACTTAAGGAAATGCTCAACATCCTTAGCCATCAGAGAAATGCAAATCAAAACAACTCTGAGATTCCATCTTACACCTGTAAGAATGGCCAAGATCAAAAACACTGATGACAACTTATGCTGGAGAGGTTGTGGGGAAAAGGGAACACTTCTGCATTGCTGGTAGGAATGCAAGCTGGTACAACTCCTTTGGATGTCAGTGTGGAGATTTCTCAGAAAATTAGGAAACAACCTTCCTCAAGACCCAGTAATACCACTTTTGGGTATATACCCAAAGGTTGAGCAATTGTGCCACAAGGACATGTGCTCAACTATGTTCATAGCAGCTTTGTTTGTCATAGCCAGAACCTGGAAACAACCTAAATGCCCCTCGACCAAAGAATGGATAAGGAAAATGTACATTTACACAATGGAGTACAACATGGCAGACAAAAATAATGACATCTTAAAATTTGCAGGTAGATGGGTGGATCTAGAAAACATTATATTGAGTGGGGTAACCCAGACTCAGAAAGACAAATATCATATGTACTTACTCATAGTGGCTTTTAGACAAAAAGCAACAAAAAAGCCTACAATTTACAATCCCAGAGAACCTAGAAAACAATGAGGACCCTAAGAGAGATATACATGGATCTAATGTACATGGGAAGTAGAAAATGACAAGATCTCCTGAATAAACTGGGAGCATGGGAAGCATGGGAGAGGGTTGAAGGGGAGGGGAGAGAAGGGGAGGGGAGCAGATAAAAATGTATAGCTCAATAAAATCAATTAAAAAACAACAACAATCAAAAAAGTCAAGGTAGAGATTAAACTGTGGTTGAAAAATGGCATGTAAGATTGAAAGAAAAATAGAGTTAAAATTTTTGTAGCTGTTTGAGAAGAATAAAGAAATACTGATTTTGTAATTTATTAAGTTGAACATACATAAAACTAAGTGTAATATGATTTAAAACTTAAATGAAATCATTAAAAGTAACTTTAGTTGATGCTTTCAAAATAATCTGAAGAATAAAACATGATTGAGTTGGAAAAGCATAAAAGAGGAACTTTATCCGAAGCTTGTTTAACAGAAACTTCAAAATCATGGGTTAGCAATAAAAGAAAATATTTTAATACAGCAAGCATAAATATATCAGTTTAGTTGCAATCTTGGTTGAGAATTTTTTAACATCCAGTTATGAAATAACTAAATGTGACTCACACTGATAGGAAGGTGCAGGGAGCCATAGGCACAAACGCCATTACAAGATGGCGCTTGCATCCTCGCAGTTTGGAGGTAAACAATTCCATATTTGGCAATGCTTCAGGACTGAGCGTCCAGGCGCTTCCCGCATGTGCAATAACCTAGGTGTCCCTAACCAATCCCGAGGACTCTGGTGCCAGCAGGCACATAGCAGCCAATCAAGGTATGAGTCGCGTCACATCTCCCTATATAAGCAGCCGCCATTCAGACCTTGTTCTCTCTCGCCTCCCGCTCTCCCTTCAACCAAGAAGCTCTCCAATAAAGCATGATCCGAGAAGAATCCTTGAATGGTGGTCGTTCTTCCTCGCTGGTCGGGGAGTTCGCCGCAGGAAGGGGTTAAAATTAAAGGATAGAATAGCTTAGGAGAGCAATTAAAAAATAATAACAATTAAAAGCATTATTATAGTGTGTTTAGGAAAAGAGATTTCCCCATGAAAATAGATCAAATTAGGATTTGCAGGTATCCAACATGTAAACAGGGGAACTTTTGAATATTTTTGAGGCTAATATAACTTTGAAATCAAAATTGTAATAAGTATATGAATAGGATAATGTGGGTTACTTTTAAATAGAGATGAATATTAAATATTTCTTTAACATGTGAAGAGTAAACAATAGAAGGTGAAGTAAGAATCATACCTGAAAGGGAAAGATTATGGGTAAGAACAAGATCTTCTTTTTTGCTAATAGTTAGCACTGTGCTAGAAGTCCTGGCCAGCGCGGTAATGCAGGAAAATGATTGATTGGCCTATGTCATTGTTTGTGTTTTATGTGGATATTATATGGACATTCATTAAAATGTATAATATTTGACAATCAGAATATATCAATTAAGTTTCGCTGCTTGCTCTGTCAATATCATAACACTGAAAGTTATTCTGTCCCAGTAACAATGAGAAATGCAATTGAAAACACAAACGCAACAGAAGTTGTATGGAAATTGGAAAGAAAGTTACTTATTTTTGTTCTTTTGGTTTGCTTGCTTTGAGGCAGGATCTCACTGTATAGCCCTTGCCAGCATGGAACTAATTATGTAGACTAGGCTGGCCTCAAACTCACACAGATATGCCTGCCTCAGCCTTCTCTGCCTCCCAAGTACTGGAATCAAAAGAATGTATCACCATACCTGGCTGAAAATAGATTATTAAAGATAAAAAAGAAACCAAATAAATGGACCGTATTATGTTTCTAGATAAATACATTTGATGTTGTAAATTCTCCCCCACTTAATATCTTTGCTCAACACACTAAAACAAAAACAAAATCCCAATTTTCCAGAGAATGTGACCATCTGATTCAGAAACACACAAGGCAGGTGGAATCAGCTAGGTCGAGAGTGAGAACAGTGCCCAGGAAGGTCTCAGGGATCCTAAGCAAACCTAGTCATTACCGCCAGAAAGGGGGAGAGATGGCAATTAACTTAGGGCCGACTTCCCTTGGTCACTATGTTGCTAAGATGCTGTGGTGGTTTGAATAGGAATGGCCCCCATAGGCTCAAATATTTGAATGCTTGGTCATTAGGGAACAGCCCTTCTTGAGAGAGATTAAGAGGTGCGATCTTCTTGGAAGAAGTGTGTCACTGGGGGTGGGCTCTGAGGTTTCAGAAGCCCAAGGTAGACCCACTGACTCTTGCTCTCCCTGCTGCTATTGGATCTGGATGTAGAACTCTCAGCTAACATATCTGTCTGCACGCCACCATGCTCTCCCCATGAGGATAATGAACTGAACCTTTAAAACTGTAAGCAAACCACAATTAAATGCTTTCCTATGAGTTTCTGTGGTCATGGCGTCTCTTCACAGCAATAGGACCCTGACTAAGGATGAAATCTCATTGGTTTCTGGGAAAAATCAGAACAAAGGAAGCTGGAATGAGGACTTTGGTCACAACATGCAGATGCCCAATAGCACTTGAGGTTTGCCACAGGATTCGCAGCTAACTGAATAACTCAGCTCATCACAAACCCAAGCATTTCAGAGAAGGTCTTCCACAATTTTTCAGGGCTCGCAGCCCCTCCCCGGAGGCGGCACAGACACAGTATCTGGCAATTTGATGTCTTACTTGAGTCTCTCACCCCACTGCTGCTTGGCAGTGCCACGATGTCCACCTGCATGTGCACACACTGACACACTGACACACTCACACACACTCACACACTCACACACACACTCACACACACACTCACACACTCACACACACACACACACTCACTCACACACTCACACACTCACACACACACACTCACACACTCACACACACACACACACTCACACACTCACACACTCACACACTCACACACTCACACACTGATGCTCCTGTTCCTTCTCAAAAGTATAGCACTTAACTAAAATTACACAACCATCTGGTCAGTTCAAGTTTGAGACTTAGGCAGTGTTTGGGGGTCTGTGCTGGTTAGTTTTTTTTTTTTTATCAACTTGACATAAGATAGGGTCATCTGGGGAAAAGGAACCTCACTTGAGAGAATGCATCCATCTGGCCCGTCTGGAGGTCTATGTTGGGCATTTTCTTGATCGATGATTAATGTGGGCGGTGTGACATCTGGGCAAGAAGTCCTGCGAGGGATGAGAAGGGTAGCTGGCCGTGAGCCTGGAAGCAACAGTCCTCCATATTGCCTGCTTGTTACTGACTCCAGGCTCCTACCTTGCTTGAGCTCTTCCACTGCCTGGCTTCCTCTAATGAGAGACTATAAAATGTAAGATGAAATAAACCCCTTGCTCCTCAAGTTGCATTTGGTCATAGTCTTTATCACAATAATAGAAAGAAAACTAGAACAGGGCCTCAAATTTTTATGTACTGCTTTTCCTCTCATTGCTGTAATTAGTGAAATAATCATGCGTAAAGAGACATCTGAACAAGAACACAAATATTGACTTTATGAATAGACTAAGAAGTCACCTAAACATGTCCTACCTAGTGTTTAGTCCTCCTGAGAAGAGGTAGACTAGAGCACATTCCTTCTTATCTTCTCATCTCAATTGGAGGCAAATAGACTAACGGGAAAGGGGAGTTTGGTACAGAACATAGGACTTAATCTACTAATAAATATTGCAATGAAAGGGGAAAACATAAAAATAGCATCCCTTCTCCATAACTCCATAGCTGTAGGTAGAAAATCCAGGATAAGAAGTAAAAATGTCTGTCTTTCATGTCACTCGCATGGATGTAGGAAGATGCTTCCAATATAGGAAGAAAGTGTGTGTGAGAGAGGTGGAGGAGAGGGAGACAGAGAGGGAGGGAGGGAGAGAGAGAAGTAGAGAGAGGAGGCATATATCTACTTACTTTTGATGAATATAAACCTATTCTTTATAATTTGACAAGAACATTGCTCATCTTGATCGTTTGCATTAGTTATTTATTCACTCAAAGGGATGGTGGGTGTCAGGGAGGGTGCCTCAATTTGTGAAGAAAAACAAGAGTTCTGTTCTCTGTTGAAACATGGCAGAGGGGACAATAACTATTTCCTTCACACAAGCCGCAGCTCACAACTCAGTACAATTTGAGGGATGCTAGCATCAATAAATAGCAGGGTACTTTAAGGTTCATGCCAACTAAACACTATGAGAGATTCAAAAGAACTCAGTGCCTTCCACCTTTGTAGATCAGGACATCCGAACACCAGACCCTCATCAGACTCAGCGAGAGAGAGCTTTAAAAAGAGAATAATATAGAGTAATCAGGTTCAAATTGTGTGGCACAGATTGCAATCATCATTAGGTTTGAAGAAGTGGAAGGATGTTGAAGGATAGAAATAATAAAATAGGATCTTTAGGGTGAGTGAAAGAAAAGAGAAATAAAATGAACAAGGGACAGTTTCACAACGAGGACAGTACATGGTAGATAAGGGACAAGGAAAACTCTGTAGAGGTAAAGAAGGTGATGTTCAGTGTTAAGTACTGAGATGGAACCCAGAGATCGAGCTTGGTAGAGATCTCAAATACCAGGCAGAATCGTTAGGACTAGATGTGATAAGCACTGCAGACGTGGTGGATGTTCTAGCACAAATATCTCTGCAGAGATGAGTAACCCTATGAATGGAATTGTGCTGGGCCCTGAAGCATTGGAAAAAGAGAATCATAAATGCGAGTGGGGTGTGGTCTCAGAATTCTTGACACAAGCCACCTAATTTTGCAAGGTGTCTTCTCATTTCTTCTCTTATAAAATACATCGGGGCTGGAAAACTTGGGATGGTATGGGAAGGGTTCCATTTCCCAGATTCTCTTCAAGAGAAATTTTAGGGATGAACCAGAGCAGGGTAAGACACAAGGCAGCACGCCTCCCCGACATAAAGAAATAACCTATACCTGTTGGCCTGCAACCACTGCTACAGAAGCCCTGAGAGTGTAAGATGCCCAGAGTCAGCTCAAGGACCAGCTTCTATATATTCTTTGGTAGCACCCCCAGAGTCCTGAGCTTGCTGAAGCAGAATGATACCAGATGCTTCACAATCGTGTGAGCTTTTCTTCAACCTCAGCATCATTTGAGAATGCGGCTGGTCAAACACTCCATCATTCTAACACTCTGGGTTTGGTCCGTCACCTCTGGGTGACTTTTCTAACCAATGGAGCACTACTTTATGTATCACATAACATCTTTTAGCATTTGGGGGTATTTTCTTTAATATTCACATATGCACGTGTTTTGATCAAATCTAACCCCTTTCCCCCCTCTCTAATATCCCATCCTCTTATACTGCTTTTCTTTCTCCACTTTATGTACTCTTAAAACACACACATACGCACGCACGCACACATGCACCAAAAGAAAAGAAAACAAAATAACAAAAGCCATCGAGTCCACTTAGTTCTGCCTGTATGTTCCTGACAGTAGGACCATCTGCTGGAGCATGGGTAGCCTCTCAGGGGCCAGATCACGAAAAACGCTAACTCTCCCTTCCCCAGCAGCCTACTCAGTCAACTCAGGTAGGGGGCAGGGGCTTCATGAACCTCTCCCATTTGTGCTGGGGTTTGGGCTGACTTGATTTTGTACAAATTTTGTGCATGTAGCCTGATCTTCTGTGACCCCAAGCTTCTGTGACACAGAGCTTTTGTGACCCCAAGCTTCTGACACCGAGTTTCAGTGGCCCTGAGCTTAGATGACCCCGAACTTTGGTGACCCTGAGCTTCTGTGACCCCAAGCTTTCGTAACCGCAGCTTCTGTGAGGACCGGTATTCAACTACATTATCATGTCCTGAAAAAAACCAACTATAGACACTTACTCATGCCTTTGGCTCTTGCCATCTTTCCTGCCCCTCTTTTGAGATGAACCCCAAGCTTTGGAGGAGGGAATGTGACTTAAATACCTCATTTAGACTGAGCATTCCACCATCTCTTATTCTCTGCATAGCTCTGGTTTGAGCATTTTTTAAAAACAAAATCTTAATTAAGGTATAGTTTTATTACAAAATCCAGAATGTACTGGATTTTAGTAAATTTAGAGGATTTCACAATCATCACCACTGACCAAATTTCAACACGCCCCCAGCGTGTCAATAAGGGCCCTCCAGTCTCTTTTCACCTAACGTCTTAGACCATTAGCATTGCTTGTAGCCTATGTGATTAAAAGTCAGGTTAGACACAGGCAGAGTCAGGGAAGTAGATATGCACGTGAGCACACTGGAGGAGGGTGAACTTGAGAAATAGAAAGGAGGGTCAAAAGTTGTGTATGGTTCACAGGTCTACTGAAGGCCTCAAATAATCTTAGAAACCAAAGCTGGGGCATGAGTTACTACATGACTGGCAGAAAACTGTAGAAGCTTCTGTCTTCCAGCATGCCCTGCACTTACCACTATGCCTTGTACTTTTATTTATTGGTAACTATTTATTGATTGGAATTGAACGAAGTTGAAAAGATGCAGAAGGGAAAATACTTCTTCATAGTCATTTGTCACCTAGGATCTTTTCCTATCCCTTAGAGCCCCATGCTACCTTTTAGGCAGCTGGCCTGTCCTTCCACATGTATCCTTATAGGAATGATAATTCCAGAAGTCTAGGAAACCACGAGGCCAGACACCTGAGCACACCTACAGGCAAAGTCTTTGCCCCAGCTGTCCTGACCCGAGCCAGGTGAAGTCTTTCAAAGCAAACACTGTGCTTCCAGAACCTCCTACCCTGCTTGATCACAAGCCTGTTGTCCATCCTGTGTGTGCATGTGTCCTTTTAAATACTCAGAACTGGTTTGTGTTGCTTGTCACCAAGCACCCTAATGCTTTCATATACCATAAAGACTATAGAAAATCATTGGTAGCGTCTACAGGAGGCATTTCAAGGGCAAAAGTCATGTGATTATACAGACTATTGCCGGCAGGAAAGGCAGAGAAGTGGAATTTAAGCCTCAAGGTTCATGTTTTTAAAGCCATGTGAAGAATTTTGGAAAACATTATTAGTGATTATAAATAGTTTTATTACCTGGTGCACAAGTTCAGCTGTATACGTGCTACCCTGCTTAGCTAGAGCTGTAATTTGATTTCATCAAAATGATTTAAGCAGAAATTTTAGTGAGTCCTGGGTTCTCCTAAAAGTGTGATGAAATTAAGCATTAAACATTCAATTTTTGAAATTTAAAAGTTAGCCCCTTTGTGAATTTTACTAAAACTAAATCAATGTTCTGAAAAGTTTGGTTGCTTTGAACATAAGTAAAACTTTATGAATGACTTATAGAGACAACCAGAAACATTTGTCCTATAAGGTTTATTCTTTTAAGCGTCTTGTAATTCTGAAACTGTGATGAGTTATTTCGATTGTTCTCATAATCTTTAGATTGCTATGAGATAATATTATCTCAGAAATCAGAAACCATATATATGCTACCATACCCTTTAAGTCATCTGCTTTTCTTTTTTTAATTTTGGCTTGGCATAAGGAAAAGAAACATCAGTAAAATTAGACCTTCTGAGCTTAAGAATTCTGACATTATGTCCTAAATAATACTTAATTTTAAAATTCTTTAGAACTTTAATTCATGTGCAGACTTAGCCTGCAACCTCATCGGTACCTCTCTAAATACTGTCCAGTTTTATACGTTGTGTTCCTATGTAAAAGAGTTTTGGTGATTTGAACTTTCACCCAGATAGGCTAAGAAAATTGCTTGTGCATTTCTTAAAACCATATCAACAGTGCAGACTATTTTAAGACCTAGCATATGAGGATGAATAGTTTTCACATCCTTTCTGCTTTGCTCAGAGAGCGGCCACCGCGGCTTGGCAAGCAGTTGGTGTCAAAGCTCAACCTCATTCGCGTGCTGCCTGGGCAAGTGATTCAGCTTTTGCCGAGTACGGCTTCCTGCTGCACCAGAGCGCCTAGGCTATGAGTCAGCTGTACCAGGAGCCAGGATGATTGGATGCTGTCTGATGTTTTGTCTTAGCACCCAAGGTTCCAAATGTTTCGTTCCTCCTCTTCAGTGACAAGGACCAAGATGTTAGAAGTCCCAGTCCAGGGCTAGATAATGAAAATGTTAAATTTTTAGAAGTCATGGATTATCAAATGATTGCACAGCTCCAAAATGCTAAACAAATGAAATGTAAGAGTGGAGAATTCTTCAAGAAAATAGCAGATTAATAAATGGTCCACAGTAGCATCTCAATGCTAAATGCCAGCTTCATGGTTCAGTACTCTGTTTACTGTGATGAAGGGATTAGGCAGAAGACAGATGTCAGAGGAACGAGGACAGAGAAAACATGCTAATACAGGAACGACATTTATACATTTCCATGCTGCTCATCCTTGAGTAACAGTTCTGATCACTTGATAGATGTGGATTCCTCGACTCCTACTTCAAACCGATGCTTCATCAAATTCCTTATCCCTTTCAGCTGTGAGAAGCAGAGTATCTTTGTCTTCATTCGATTCAGGAGAGCTGAAAGTTACAGGGCATCAGACCGGCACTCACGGGGCTGTCGTGTGTGCCTGTGTGTATGTGTGTGTCCTTTTAGAAAGGAATTCTGCAAGGCCACCTGCCCCAGACAGATGCAACACAGTCATCAGATAACAAGCAATGGAGTCAGATCACACTCTAATGCTAAGGTAATTCTCTTAGTGTTTCAAAGACTGAGAACCTGAGCCAAGCACAGGAACACATTAGGAGATTGTATTCAGCCTGTGCCTCTCATTGCCCTCTCAGAATGGAAATGTGCCATCATAGTTTAGCTTCCTGAGGTCACAAAGATAAGAAAATATCCACTTTGATTTCAAACAGAATCTTTTAAAGATAAAAGAAGTCCCCTCCATAAAATTAAACAGCTTTTCAAAAAGCCTCTCACCACAGTTAGTAATAATTTATGCTCGGTGAACAGGAAAATATGCTGAATTTATTCATTTTACTGTGTGTGTGTGTGGCACCCATCAAAAGGGCAAACTGATAAAGAAAAAATGAGGGTGGGCGCTTACTGGCATTTGCAAATCTAATATAAAAGGTTTTTGTAATTCTTCCTTGTTTCGAGCAAAGAAGAAAATTAATTTTGAAAGTGGCAAAACAGAAAATGCCTATTATTTTCAAAGCCATGGTAGCTGACATTTTACCACATCGATAATTCCAGGGGCTGCTTTTCCTTTGTCCCCTGAGATAAATGTTGCTCCGTTTTTGACCCCTAATCAAAAGATTATTCACAGTAGACAATCTCTGGTGATGGAACTAGAGGCTGGCTGGATTTCACCAGTCACATCTCACAAACACCCGAGAGCTAAACAGGTGCTCTCTCTTCTCTTCTTTTCTCTCTTTTCAGCTGACCAAGGTCTGTGCAGTTTCTGCTGTCAGTGTTTCTGAGTGAGGCTTTCTTTTCTCACTCAGCTTCAGGACCTACTGGAAGGTACGACGCACATGGTCTCTCCCAGATAGGGGTTGAAACTCCTTATGTTTAAATAACCATTCAGAGAACATCTGTAATTTCTCTGCTTCATGTGGCAGACAGAACACTAGGTGCGTTGTGAAGTTTGGGAAATTAACTGGAATTAAAGCTCAGAAAAATTTATCTTAACTTATGAGGCACACTTTTATCTTTCTGCTGCATCAGATAATGAGGTCTTTACCATAAATTAAAGGAATTCCATGAAGATTTGGGAATCGTTAGAGAAAAACATAGTTTAAAGCATATACTTGACAACTTAAATATATTTAAGCACATCATAAGAGTGTGGTTGAAAACGCTTAGTATACCTAGCAACATGGCTTATGGCTCATTTTTCTTAAAGGAATTTAAGCATGAAATTATCAGGTTTTGAAGGCAAACATCTTTTGAGTCTTTCTTTACTGAATTTAAGTTTGAAAGTGTCCACGCAATGCTGCCCACTGAGAATTCTTTGTAGTGGTTAAGTTACTTCTCAACTACAGAAGCAAGAACATCTACATCACAAGTTGTGAGAAGCCAGGGGCAGCCCATGGTGGAGGTTTATCTTACTCTGACAGATAGAGGAGAAGGCTGCACCTGTGAAGCATGGGCCCGCTGGCCTGGGGATTCTGTGACGTTTTCTCTCTTTAAACTACATTTAATTCGATCATAGTGGCCAACAGACGCTTTGTGGGAACTAGACCACCTGTGAGACAAAAAAAAAAAAAAAAAATACATGGGGTGGTGGCGCATGCCTTTACTCCCAGCACTTGGGAGGCAGAGGCAGGCAAATTTCTGTGAGTTCGAGACCAGCCTGGTCTACAAGAGCTAGTTTCAAGGACAGGCTCCAGAGCTACAGAGGAACCCCGTCTCAGAAAACCAAAAAACAAACAAACAAACAAACAAAAACCAAAAAACAAAACGAAACACCACAATGAAATTTTTCCAGCCATAAAGGAAAAGGAAGTGTATCGACTAATGTTGATCATATCAAGCAAGTGAAGCCAGTCCTTGAAAGACAAACATTGTATCAAGTGTTTTCTCTTATTTGTGGCTCCTAGATTTCATATAGTTACATATAATCATATATATGTATATATTTACATATGTATGTATATATGCATGTGTATGTATATACATTTTATGTATATGTGTTTATATGTATGTGTGTGTGAATGTATAGATGTATTTATGTGTGTGTATGTATGTATTAAATGAAAGTAGAAATAAAATTGCCTAGGGAAACAGACGGGGTTATGGTAACAGAAGAGGTGAAAAAATGGAAGGTAGGAGTAAACAGACAAGGGGGCATCTACTTAACTTACTATATACACCAGTAAGAAAATTAAAATAACTATATAAAACTCCATCCCCAGAAAGATTTGCTCCCAGGAGAGGCAGCACAAGATGCCAATGAAGTACGTTTCCAAAGTGCCATCCAATTAAGGCTTCCCATGTCCTCCTGGGACTCGGTCATCACTGCTGCTCTGTAAACTCAAGACTCAGAATAGTTCCTTTTATGTGAATGATTACTACACATAAGATGGTAACCTAAGAATGAGACCTGCTCAAGCTTCCTTTCCTTGTACTTGGTCCTTTGTGTGCCATGGAGATCCCCAGTTGGGGAGCTTCCTGTAGTGTTACCCTGACTTCATTGTAGGAATTTGTGGACAGACCTGGCCTAGGGCAGGTATCAGGCATAACTTGTCACATTCACACTGACACCTGGCCCTCCACCTGCCCTGCGCCGCCATTCCAGAAATCCTGGGCTTTGGGTCAAGCACATTTGGATTCAAATTTCAGCAACTGAATCCAAGCATATTTGAATTCAAGATCCTGGAGTAAATTACTGCCCTTGGGGAATCCATTTCCTCAATTAGAATGGACTGTTATAAAGTGTGACCCAATCCCAGCGCCTCACACTGCGTCCGGCACCTGCTACAGAGCTGGAGAAATGGTTGTCACTGTCCTTTTGCTCCCTGAGACACCCAGCAAAAGGAAATGAGGGAACAATTGAAAATCTGACCCATTAGTGAGGATCGACAAGCTTTGCCCTTTTCCTAAGGACACCTTTTGTGGCCCGCCTGACACGTCAGGTGAGATTTAGGGCCTGAATTGAAGGAATGTGAACTTCCAGTCCTGTCCAGTTCTTCTGCTTCTCACCCCACTGGCCCTCTTTTTCCTTATGCTGATTTCCTCCCACCCCCAGTTCCTTCTAGTTTCTAGGCAGGATCTCAAGCCCTGGCCTTCACCAACTGCTTCTCTCTTCCTCTTTCTCCTCAGAGGTGCCAGGATTTGTAGCAACAGAGAAAACAGGCTTGCATTTGCATCTATTGTCCTAGTCAAATTGAACACATTTACAATGCAGAAACGGGCAAGGATTCTTGTGTTTTTCCACAAGGAATTAAAGCAATTATTCCACAAATGATATAAGCAACCACAACAAATGCGTGAATAACACCTTACCTAGCTAACTAGTTTCATTGTCTGAGTTTTCCAGATAATAGTTCTATATGGAAAACTGTCAATGAAATATATTCATTCTGCATTGATTTAGGAAGAAGACAACTTGGAAAGTAAATTCATGGAAAATAACATAAGGGATGAATAAATAAATAAATATTCAGATTCAAAACCACTGTAAAATAGTAACAACAATGATAATATAATGAGTGTAATTTTTCAAAAGTCTTTAGAATGTAAATGTAATGCTTCTTGCCTATAATCAGAAGACCAAACCATGCATGAGTTTTTAACAGCCTGGCTGGTGATGTGTCCCTTCTGGGAACCATTAACCCCATCCTTATAGATGGTGCATAATCCTCATCAAAACCAGAAACTGCTTAAAACCTAAAAAGGCCATTAGTGATATTGGGTAGTTTATTAGATTATAAGATAATATTGAAATTCCTGGGGATAATTTATTTCCAGTAGTGAATTAAAGAGACCCAAATAGGATCGCTTGGGTAGCTAGCAGTTCTCCTGGTTGAGAGTCAGAAAATGCCTTTTTGAGAACAAAATCATTAACTCTTCAAAAATGAACAAAATAAATAGGAACAAGAGTTGCTCAAATGTATAAGATGAGAACACGGCGGGGGGGGGGAAGCAGCCATCTATTTAGACTGAGCTTCAGCAGGAAAATGTATATGAAAACCATGTTAAAAGAATGACCATCATCCTTGCAATTCGCTTAGAAGGAGAAAGATTAGGCATGGTAAGCATGGCTGTATAGGATAGAGAGAGCAGCAGTGTGCAGCAAGGGTTTCGCCTAAGAACAGGCCTCAATATGTTGTCTCTACAATGTTAATGCCAGTGCTATGTGTTAGGTATAATCTAAAGATGAACCTCTCTGCCAACATGAATAATTCTAATCAGACCAGATTAGAACAAGTCAAAGATGCCCACATTTAATAAATGCAGCACTTCTGGGTGGCCAGGACAGCCTGATAAGGAGAAGGGAGAGACAGAGACAAGGAGGGAAACACAAAACCCGAGACCACGTGTTCCTTTGGAGCCTAAATAGCCTATGGGAGTGGTCTTGACCCTGGGAAGGGGTCAGTGCTTGGTGGGCTTCCTGGAGGTGGAGTCAAGACCAAAACAACTCCTAAGGGGAGGAAGCTTATGATGGATACCAGGGACTGGGGTGACACTTCCAATCATCCCAGACTCATTGGATATAGGGGTGTTAGAGTGACCAGACACTACAGTCTATGACAACCTTTTCCTGGTAAGACAGAATTCCAAAAGTAATGCAGTAACACAATAGCACACTCACACAATAACATCACTCCTATTCCACAGTTAGAGGGAAGCCAGTTCGCCAGCTACCCATTACAGTAAACAGAAGAATCCCAGGGTGCTCATGTGTGCGTCTGTCATCTGTTTAACTGTGAGCTCGTGACTGAAAGAAGGCGGCCAAATCGGTTGTGACAGGACAGTGATTCCCCAATAGCTCTCACGACGTAAGTACAAACTGGCTGTGTCTAGAGCCTTGTGAATGCTGTCTGTTTTCGTTCCATGTAGCTCTTTACTAAACATAGCATTTTAATGCTTAAACTGTGGGGACAGTCACTAGTTGAGTAAATGCATCTTTTTCTGAATTCCTGTGATTACTAGGGAATTGAGCCCTTTCCCCCTAGAATCCTTGTTCTCATCAGACACATGAGCTCTCCAAGGACATTTTGATATTTCTCCTGGATAAACTCTAGGGACCTTATCAAATGCATGGTACAATAAGCTAATATTTCAGCAGAAGTTGAAAATATAGGAAAACAGAAGGGGGGAGGGTAAGAATTGTATTCGGGTTAAATACTAAGTTCTCAGAAGTTTAAATATTTTAAATCAACATAAATGACTTCAAACACAATATCCAATCAATCAAAGCCTTCCCTTTCCCATGGCCTGATTGATGGGAACTTTCCATTAAAATGGCCTATTCTGTCCCAAATATGGATAATATATAATTCACAGTTGAAATCAGTTCCCTTGAGTTTCTTGAGATTGGATAAGTGTCTGAAAACATCAGCAAATAGTCCTTAAAGTGAAGCAGAAATCTATAAACCATCCCATGCCTTGTCAATAGTATGGGGAAGATAGGATGAGCTTGCAAACGGAGCAACCTTTGTGTGACCTCTCCCTCCCCCAGCCCCAGAAAAGCAATGAGTGGACTGTTCCTTGGGCCTTTGTTTCAGGATGCCAAGAGTGAGAGCCGCGAGTTCCTTCTACCATAGATTTAAAGGAACCACAACCCCTCTGGTTCAAAATTGCTTTATATTTGATAATCTGGGGTCCAAGAAGATAAGATATTGCTGTGTTCAAGAACTCAGAAATGATTCACACAATCACTACACTAAGCAACACAGCCAAACAGGGCAGTAATGACCCATGGGGGATAAGACAGACAGGCCAGGAAAACAAAAAGATATTTCAAAGTGGAATGTGGACTGGGCAGCAGAAAATGAATAATTTTCAGGTGCCCCAAAATCTTTAGGTGACAGAAAAATAAGAAAAGAGCGTGGCTGCAAAATTAAGCCCACCACTGATTCGTTTTGTGACTCAGGTAAATTTCTTAATCTCTTTGGGCCTTAGTTTCCCTATGCATGGATTGACCTTAAACAATGGATAAGTTACTCGCATTTTCCCAAAGTCTATAATTTTGTGACTGTTACTGGTATTAGTTATAATAATATAAGAAAGAAAGAAGTGGGGTGGGGAGTGAGGAATGAAGGACAGGAAGAAAGTCTGCCAGTTGCGTTTCCTTGGCCTATCTCCGCAGCAGGGCCTTCAGCAAAAGGCAAAGGAACAAATCCACGTCCTCAGTCTAATTGAATGTAGATGGCTTCTGTGCATCACCATGGAGACCAAAGGGAAGATCTCCCCAGTAAAGGTCAAAGACTATGGAGAAGCCATGTCATTATGATAAATTCCTCTAATCCTACTAGATTAGCCATTAACGCCATGATATATCTCAAAGTAGAGGCCAATACCACCTACTTCAGAATTACCTAATCACAAATAGATTCTTACAACTCACCCATACCCTCGAGTCTGAATCTGTAGAGAAAGGGCTAGGCAGACTGTATTTCCTAAGTTCTTCTGATGGTCTTCATTTGATTATGAAGCTTGTGAATTACTGATCTAGCAAATGAAGAAGAAAAAGGGAGGAAAAAGAAGAATGAATACACAGGATACTCATAAAAAGCCTGGCAGTGCAAGGTGGTAATGGTGGTTGTCTCTAAGGATGTCTGAGGTTCAAAGGAGAAGAGAAACCCTGTAGCATGAAGGGCCTGCTAGTTGGGGTTTCCGGCCTCCCACCAGGTCCCACAGCCAGCAAGTCCCAAAGAAATTCACACAGAGGTCTCCAGAAGATTATAAACTGATTGGCCCATTAGCTCAGGCCTCCCATTAGCTCCTGTAGCTTATATTAACCCATTATCCCTATCTATGTTAGCCACATGGCTCAGTACCTTTCTCAGCGGGGCAGGTCACATCCTGCTTCTTTGGTGGTCCAGGCAGGAATGCTGAAAGAGCTTCCTGCTTCCCAGAATTCTCCTTGCTCCGCCTCTACTTCCTGTCTGGTTGTCCCACCTATACATCCTGGCTAATGGCCAATGAGCGTTTATTTAAATCATGATTGACAGAATATGGACAATTCTCTTGCACCAAAATCCTTCCAAACGAATTCTTTCAACATCATCCTCATTTAATTGTGAGCACAAATTTTCAAAACCAAATATTTCTAATCCTAAAAGTTCTGAAAACACAAATTTAATGCTTTTACAATTTCTCAGCTTTGAAAAAATTGAACACTGTTTTCTTAGACAAATGCTCTAACCACAACTCAATATACTCAGATGAGTTTTTCTTTCTATAATAATGTTTATCAAATAAGCTTGATAAGGCTAAGCAAAATGTAGGTTTAATTGTATGAAATGAAGCAAGTCAAGGAAGACTATCAGCAAGGATGCTTAATGAAGATGCTCCCCTCAGTTTGGCTGATGTCTGGTTGATATTCTAGAATTGGTACTGCCTAACTGTCTTGGTCCATGTTTGTTGCTATGACAAAATCCTTTATGCAGTACTTTGTATACAAACAGATCAAGTCATATTTATTGAGATTCAAAAGAATAGTGTTGGCATCATCTCAGCCCTGGGTATTGGAGAGAAGAGTCATGAGGTGAGGCAAGAAACAAAAGAGATTAAGATAGGTGCCAGGGCCATATATAACAATCTACTCTAGTGGGAATGAACCTCCTTTGTAATACCAGCATTAATCCCATTCACAGACACAGCTGCTATAACCAAACTACCTTCTATTGGGTCACAACTCTTCAAAGTTCCACCATCCCAATATACAGGACTAACTTTTGGCACATGAAACTTTATGGTTCAACCTCAAACAAAAATCCAACTATAGCACTGTGTTGCTATTTGTTTTCTGGAGTGGTACCTTTTCTTGCCAACTAACCTAAGATTCTCACAAGCTGAGACAATAGCTGAAGATCCTTCATATTCCTCCAAGCCCCTTGTTCAGTAAAATTCTAATGCAGTGTTTTCTGCAGCATACAGTCCCTTCCCCCTTTGCAAGAAAACCCTGACATTTAGTCAAATAGTATTTGTTTGTTTGTGTTTTAATTCCAAGGTAAGCCATTATTTGTGATATGCAAAAGCCTTGAAAAAATGCCAGGAGAACATGGATGGAGAGCTCAGGACCAGAGACATTAAGTCAATTTCCACATCATTTCAGATCTAAAGAAGTCTACATAAGAGAGCTCAGCACCAAAGAGACTGTATCTATAGCTGGAGGAGACAAGCAGACATCCTCTGCCCAAGTGACAGTTCTAGGAAGACAATGAGCTCATGTGAGGTTCATTAGAAAGTGTCCCATTCAACCACTCAAGACAGGAAAGACCAAAGAAAGGATGGGTGGTACCCATGATAAGGTAAGAATTAATGAATTTCTATGAAAGTTAAGTCAGCAACTCAAACTGCATTTTTTTAAAACAATCAAATACTCAAACACATTACATTCCAAAGTTACACTCATTTGATCCTGATGTGCTAAAAGAATAAAGATAGAAATATACCTTTGTTTTCTATAATTAACTATTATGTTTCTGTAAGAGGAGAAAACTTTGTATGTACAGTAAGCACTGGAATATATAATCTCAAATCTGAACCAAGATATTGTGGATACTGTTGGCATAACCTCTTATGAAAGCATGCAGAGGGTATGTTGTGTGTTCATAGCCAAGACTAAAGTAAAGTTGCACAAAACAAAGTGGGTGAGTACTACCAAAAGACCTCAAATTTGTTGTGTTTAATTCTGAGTTAATTTTCTGTTATTTTCTTATTGGCAAAATAGTCCCCAGCTTCACTTATAGCATTCTATATGAGGCTGCAATAAGGGATGAGATCATATCTTGATAAGGTCTGAAGAAAGCTTAGTGCAAAATGTGATTGGCAACAACCTATAGCCATCCTAATTGACAAGATGTTTGCAAGGGACAGAGAGATTCTTTTATTTTTCTTTCAGATTGTTGTAACATGAGGGCCTGCTTGTTGGAGTTTCTGTCCTGCCCAGTTCCCACGGCCGGCAAGTCCCAAAGAAAATCACACAGAGGTCTCCAAAAGTTATAAACTGATTGGCCCATTGGCTCAGGCTTTGTATTAGCTCTTGTAAATTATATTAGCCCATTATTCTAGTATGTTAGCCATATGGCTCAGTACCTTTTTCAGTGGAGCAGGTCACATCCTGCTTCTTCGGTGTCTGGACAGGACTGTGGAGAGAGCTTCCTTCTTCCCAGAATACTCCTGTTCTCCTTGCCCTCCTCTACTTCCTGTCTGGTTGTCCTGCCTATACTTCCTGCCTGGCTACTGACCAATCAGCATTTATTTAAAACATAATTGGACAGAATACAGAATTGTCCCACACTGGATTGTATCTTAGTCAGTGTTCTATTGGTGTGAAGAAACACTTTGACCATGGCATCTCTTATAAAAGAAAGCATTTAATTGGGGCTTGCTTACAGCTTCAGAGGTTCAGTCCACTATCATCATGGTGGGGTGCATGGCAGCACACAGGCAGACATGGTGCTGGAGAATTATCTGAGAGTTCTACATCCAGATTGGCAGGCAGCAGGAAGAAAGAGAGACACAGGGCTTGTCTTGGGCTTTTGAAACCTCAAAGCCCACCCCCAGTGGCACACTTCCTTCAACAAGGCCACACCTCCTAATCTTTCTCAAGTGGTGCCACTTCCTGATAACTGAACACTCAAATATATGAGCCTATGGAGGTCATTCTGATTCAAACCACCACAGTCAGAGTTTCACTATGCAGCTCATGCTAGACTGAAACTCCTAATTCTCTTGCTTCAGCCTCCATAGTATTGGGATTGGTAGCATGTGTCTCCATATCTATCCCTAACAAAAGACTTGTGTTATGAGATTAGCCTAGTTTAAGTAGAAAAACATTCAGTTTTGGATTTTCTACTATCCAAGGCACATTTAAAAACATTACTCAGCCAGGTGAGGTAATATATTCCCTTAAATCCAACACTCTAGTGTCAGAAGCAAGAGGATCTCTATGTGTTTAAGATTACTCTAATCTGCAAAGTCCTAGATGAGCCAGGACTGTACAATGATACACTGTCAAAAATTAAGAACAGTAATATCCAGGGGGTGTGGAGAAATGGGTAAAAGTACTGTTTTCTTTTACAGAGGACCCAGGTTTGGTCCCCAGCACCCACATGGCAACTCACATGGTAATTCTAGTGCCTAGGGATCCAACACCCTTTTCTAGCCTCCTTAGGCACTGCAACTATTCAATTCATGTACACATAGGCAAGAACACACACATGCACACACTAAACCTTAAAAACAAAGCGAAACAATACCTAGCCTCTGTTTTATTTCTGTATAATATGACCCATGCCTTGCAACAACACCTGGCTGCAAACCAGGTGAAAACTTTGTCTTCTATGAAACATATATCATAAAATAGCTAGGTCAGGAGATGCACATGACCCAGATTAAAGCCAGAGAATATTGACTGACAAGGGTTTTCATGAAACAAAAAAAGAAAAGATAAAAAAATAATAAAAGCACCTGAGGAGCCCAACAGAGGCTTGGAATTCATTGATACATACATCTTTCAAGACATTCACCCTTCAAAGTCAGACTCAGTTCTATCTGATGCAAAGGCCTGCA
This sequence comes from Ondatra zibethicus, assembly GCA_004026605.1. Taxonomy (NCBI): domain Eukaryota; kingdom Metazoa; phylum Chordata; class Mammalia; order Rodentia; family Cricetidae; genus Ondatra; species Ondatra zibethicus. Next base: position 93,672 of record PVIU01005446.1, on the reverse strand, counting down.
TTTGTGCTCTTCAGGTAAGTATAAAATAAATTAAATAGGATTCTTGTAGGAGGAGGGCCTGCTTGTTTGTCCTGGCTGCCCAGAACTGAAATAATCACACAGAAATTGTATTAATTAAATCACTGCTTGGCCCATTAGCTCTAACTTCTTATTGGCTAACTTATATTAATTTAACCCATTTCTATTAATTTGTATGTCGCCACGTGGCAGTGGCTTACCAGCAAAAATTCAACACGTCTACCTCCAACTGTGGATCCAAGGCATCTCTTTTCACCTCTTCTTCACAGCATTCTGTTTAGTTTTCCCTGCCTAGCTCTGTTCTGCCCTATCAACAGGCCAAGGCAGTTTCTTTATTCATTTACCAATAAAAGCAATACATAGACAGAAAGACTTCCCACACCAGACTTTGATTCTAGGAATTGACAGTCTGCAACTGAACACTACATGATACAAAGTAGAAGGGTGGAAGAAATGCTATAAAGACAAAAAATAGGGAAGTACTCGTTCCCCATGCTTTTGTTGGACAGAGCAATATCCCATTTATGAAAAGAGGAACATGCAGAAAGGCAGGCACAGTTCATGCAACAGCTCATGCAAGGCCCTGAGATAGGACAGGACAGAAATTCAATTGCATCAGGTCCCTTGCTTGCAAATGCACTCACCACTATGATCTCAAGGCAAGTCCTTTTTTTTTTAAACTAATTCAGCTTCTTACTTTTTTCTTTTCCAAAAGGATAAAAATGCAAGTTTTTAGCAATAAGCCTTCCAGTAAGCTTGCAATGTGGGTATTTGAGGGGAGCTTTTTTTGAAGAAGCAAAAACCCAGTCCAATCTATAATTGGCCAAAGAGACAAATATAAGGGCCAGAAAACTCAACTATCTTTTTAGTAAATGAGCTATGAAAAGGGTTGTGATCATATTTTAGAGGTGCCAGACACCAGTAGGCTTTCAATAAATGCTTGTTGAATAAATGGCCCTACACCATGCATATACTTTGCCATGATAACCTGTGCCAGGAATATTGTTAAAAATTCATTGGTTCTGTCACCCTAATTCAGTGACTCATTCTCTGTCCTTCCCACCCACGTAAAGAGACCAGAAATTTCCTGAGGCTAAGCTAGAAAACATACATTCTGCAATTTTTAATATTTAAAGAGCATTCCAAACTAGGAGTCCCATGAATACCAAATCAGTCCCTGTGCTCATGTTCCTCGTTTTCTTGGCCACAGAAGGGATCTGGAAGGGCATCATCCTAGGCAGGTATTCTTCTAATCAAAGGCAACATTGAAGTGCCTGACATGGTGAAGCCATATGATCATTTTCAGTGCATAGATTTTAAAGTCCTATATGCATAAATTAATTTACCATAGCACTGCAGAGCTCTGATTGTTCTTTGATTTATACAAATACATGCAATTAAAATGCAATTACAGTGCAATTAAAATGACACTATAATTAAAATGCAGATGGAAGATTTATAAATTTATAAGTGGATCCCTTTGATTTGCTTTTTGGTTCCATTACTGCCATTTATGATGTACTGGTTGAAAAAAACATCTTACTTTTAGTTCCTAAGACCACTCCATCAATCCACGCACCTTAGCATGTGAGGCATCGTTTAGATTCATAAGGTGCATTTCATGCCGAATATAGAACCATAACTGGCCAAACAGAGCTCTAAACAAAGACATCACCCAAAGACGAGGCAGATCAGGGGCCTTTTGTACAAAGCAGTGAAGAATGACTTAAAAATTATGGTTTCCTAGTGTTATCTTTGATGCGAGAAGAATGTATTTATGTATTTCGCTTACTTGATCTATGATGCTTATTATACAGTACTTTCTCTATAGGAGAAGACATTCTGTTAATAGAGACTGATCTGAAGCATCAGTCATCTGTAATAAACTTAAAAACAAGAAAAAACCAGCTAGAGACTCCAGTCTAAAGAACTAGATTTGGATAATTATGGCTCATGCAACAAACATTTGCTGAACATATCTAGGTTCTGGGTACATAAATTAGTTTGTGGTCTGGTCCTCTGGGAAACCATAGTGAGGAGGAGAGAAGAGATGTGTAGAAAGCTATACAATGGGATAAGTGTGGCGAGGCTCACACATGTTTCAGAACATGACTGGTGATGATGATTCTCCAGGAGGGAGAAATGGGGAGCTGTCCCCACTGGCAAGTAGCTCTCACTCCCTCAGGGGCTTCACTGCTGCCTCAGTGACTGGATCCAATCTTACCCTGGGTAGTTCCCTCTGCAAAGCACTGCCAGGACAGTCACAGGAGTTTCAAAAGCCACATGTTGTGCTAGGCATGTAGAAAGTGAAAACTCTGTCTATAGCTGACCATAGGCTCAGCTCCTGGGACAAGATGGAGACAGGAGGATTAAGAGTTTGAGACCAGCCTTTGCTGTAGAGTGAGACCCTGATTCAAAAGGGGAGCAAAAAACAAAACTGCTTATAATGATGAGGACTAAGAGGTGGACTCCACTTTAATATAAGCCAGAAAGGACAAATCCTGCTTTCTTTGGGCTATAAATTTTCCAGAAATGTATCTACCTTAGAAAACATATTTCATTCTGTTCAGACTTTACATTTTTACAGAAAAAAACTTACAGTTTTACATTTTATAGACATAGGGCAGGAAAGCCAGCTCTGTAGCTGCTTTTATTCCTCCTCCTCCTTCTTCTGTATTATATGTATATATTTTTCATTAAAAATAAGTTTTTCACACAATAAATTCTGATCTTGGTTTCCTCTCCCCTAACTTCTTCCAGATCCTCCCCTGTCCAAATTCACACCTTCTTTCTCTCTCTCTTTAGAACACAACAGGCAGGCCTACCATCAGAACCCCTGACTTACCCATAACTCCACAGTAAGCCCCTGCTCCACCAGAGGCCATGCCTACCACCAGAACCCTGAAACTCTGCTCTAGCTGAGAATGCCCTGTTAGACTAGAGGCCACACTAGCAGGCAGAACTCTAGTCCCAAACTTTGGCCCTGCTAGACCAGAGGTTACCCTGGCTGTTAGAAGTCCAGTCCCCAACTTGGGTGGAAACCCTCTACTCAACTACAGACCACCCCTGCCAGACGATCAGAGAGGAAACAGAAACCAATGGACAAAACACCCATCCAACAAAGACAAACTTGGAAATCAGCACCTTGATCTACAATCACTCCAAACCTAAATGCCTAGTAGACACCACCACAAGAACACAATCAATAACAGCCAGGGAATATGTTCACACAGGAACTCAGTTATCCTACTCCAGCAAGCACTGGAAATTCCAACACAACTGAAGCACAAGAAAAAGACATTAAAACCAACTTTATGAAGACGATAGAAGTCCTTAAAGAGAAAATGATGAAATCCCTTAAAGAAAGTGAAGAAAAAAAAGTTGAAGGGAATTAATAAATCTGTTCAAGACCTGAAAATGAAAATAGAACCAATTAAAACACACACACATACACACACACACACGAAGGGAACTTGAAAGATAAAAATTGTAGGTTAGTAAACAAGAACTATAGATAAGAGCTTAACCAACAGAATACAAGTGATGGAAGAGAGAATCTCAGGCATTGAAAATACAATAGAAGAAATAGATACATTGACCAAAGAAAAGGTTAAATCTAAAATATTCCTGATGTAAAACATCCAGGAAATATGAAAGACTATCAAAAGACCAAACCTAAGAATAAAAGAAATAGAAGAAAAAAAAAGAAACCCAGCTCAAATATCCAGAAAATATTTTCAACAAAATCATATTAGAAAATTTTTCTAACTTGAAGAACATCGCAGTCAGGAAATGTTGGTGCATACCTGTAATGGAAAAATTAAAAATGCTGCAGGATTCCCGGTGGCAGTTGGCAGCAGAAATGCTGTAGATCCCCAAGTGGGCCATGTGGCGGCAGGCAGCGGGCCCTGAAAGCAGCCAGTCCCAGGCAGAGAGGGCTGCCAGTCCCTGAGCAGTGGCTGGTCCCAGGCAGGGAGACACGTGGCAGGCGGGCAAGAGACAGAGACATGGATAGGCATGCCATGCAGAGTAAAGTTGAACATTTATTAGGTGGGTTATCAAGGGGAAGGAAAAGGGGGAGAAGAGTTGAGAGAGAGAGAAGAGAGAGAGAAGCGGGGGAAGGGGAGAGTGAGGAGAGAGGCAGAAGCTGCCTCTCTGAGAGGAAGATGGAAAAGAGAGAGAGCTCATGCCAGAAGCTGAAGATCAGCCTGCCTCAGCAGATGGGGGAGGGAGTGGGCATGGCTGTCTCTTAAAGAGACCAAACAATCATTACATTCCTATCTCTTTTTTATAATAAAAAGTGGGTGGTTAGGCACCACAGGTCAAAGGAATTGGGGCGGCAGAGTCTCAAGACTGCTTCCGGCTTATCTGTGGGCATCATCTTTGGGCAGGGGGACCTGAGAAGGCTGGGTGCTGGCCACATCCTGGCATAGCTGGTCTCTTTGCTCCTGTCTGGTGTTTGTGGTATTGAAATGTCTGATGTCTCTTATACCTGTTTAAGGTGGATCCTTCAGTTCAGCTCCCTGGAACTCACAAGAATTCTTTGGGTTTGTGAAAACAGAAATTTTAGATATATACATTGCATAAACAGTAGCATATTTATGTCATAATGACATAGTGACAGATATTTTTGCACAATGAAAAGTATTTTTAAGACTATGGAAGGCATCATGAGAGAGAAATTTGATCTGAAATTTGTTTGATGAGGTTGTCCTTTTAAACTGACAAAACCTCTCAGCTATTAAACTGCATCAGAGATCTTTGAGAAGGATAAAATTTTTACTTGAGTTACTGATTAAAAAATACCAGAGAACTTACTTGGTTGGCACCTAGAGCTACTCCTCAAGGTCCTCCATGGTCGCTGAGGGTCACATTTGCCTTTTGCTGTTTAGCGCAGGGCCTGCCAGGCTCCAGAATCCTGTGGGCTAAGAAATCTGTAGGAAGACAGGCCTACCTTGACCTGAGCAGCTAGGCTATCGATTCCAGTGATACTGTCCATGTCTGGAGATCTTTAGTTTAGATGAAAGGCAGTTTTTCCCAATGGTCAGCACTTGGCAGTTGCAGCAAATTGCGGATGGACGTTGTTCTGTGCCCATTTGTCTTCTGTCTTCTTTGGAGGAAGTAGAGTGCTACTGCTAGGAGCCTACATGTCTCCTTTTGTTATGAAAAGTTTTTTAATAATTAAATATTTAAATGTCATATTCCCTAGATCTCTGAGCAGCTGAGGGCTGTTTATCAGGTGTAACTACAGTATAGAATCTGCCTGGAGAGCTGGGGCTGAGCTTGACTCTACTGGCTCTTAACAGGTAAGATTTACACTTGTAAAAAGACAGAAAGAAATAAAAACTGCTTGCAACAGAAGGTTAATGGCAGAACTAACAATAGTAGAGAACAGCTTAATATATTTTAAATGAGGGTAGGATTAAATATAAAGTATTTTTGTAAGACACTAAAAAGTATATACCAGCTTAAAACATGAGACTTACTGTTTTTGTAGTCTTAAATGTGATGCAATGAACAATAATAACATTAAGCATAGGTGCATTTAAGTTACATGTATGGTCACACACACACAGAGAGTGAACAGGAACTGGGCAAAGTGGATGCTCTTGGTGGGCCCTACCAAAGGCATGCCACTGTGCAAAACACACATGTAACAGAGTCAACAAGAGGAATTTAGTGAGAAAAACATAAGTAAACCAGGGGGCAAGACAGGGCATGTTTCAGTAAAGATGGGAGAACTTGGTCACCTGACCTGGCTCTCAGTTAAGATGGCGGTAAGGTTACCCATGCAATAAAGTTAACACTGGGGAACCAGGCAGGTAATACCTCAGTAAAGATGGTGGAACTTGGTCACCTGACCTGGCTCTCAGCCAAGATGGTGGTGAAGTCACCTGACCCCAGTCAAAATAGCAGCAGTCACATGTTGTATGGAAAAGCCACTCAGTTAAGATGGCAGTGAAGTCATTTGACCTCAGGGAAGATGGTGGTGAGGTCAGCAGTGGCTGATCCCAGGCACGGAGACACGTGGCAGGCGGGCAAGATAGGCATGCCATGCAGAGTAAAGTTGAACATTTATTACGTGGGTTATCAAGGGGAAGGAAAAGGGGGAGAAGAGTTGAGAGAGAGAGAAGAGAGAGAGACAGAAGTGGGGGAAGGGGAGAAGTGGGGAGAGAAGCAGAAGCTGCCTCTCTGAGAGGAAGATGGAAAAGAGAGAGAGCTCAGGCCGGAAGCTGAAGATCAGCCTGCCTCAGTGGATGGCAGAGGGAGTGGGCATGGCTTGTCTCTTAAAGAGACCGAACAATCATTACAATGCCTTTAATCCCAGCACTTGGGAGGCAGAGGCAGGTGGATCTCTGTGAGCTCAAGGCCAGCCTGGAGTGAGTTCCAGGACAGCTAGAGATACACAGAGAGACCCTGTCTCATCAAACCCCCAAATAAAATAAAGCAAAAACCAAAACAAACAAAAATAAAAACAAAAAAGGGACATGCAGAACACCAAATAGTTGGAACAGAAAAGAAAGTTGCTTAGCCACATAATAATGAAAACACTAAACATACAAAACAAAGAAAAAATATTAAAAACTGTTAGAGGGAAAGGTGAAGTAACATATAAAGGCAGACCTATCAGAATTACACTGATTTCTCAGTGGAAATTCTAAAAGTCAAAAAGGTTCTGGACAGACATCCTGCAGACTCTAAGAGTTCACAGATGACAGCCCAGACTACTATACCCTGCAAAACTTTCAATTACCATAGATGGAGAAAACAAGATATTTTATGACAAAGTCAAATTTAAACAGTATCTATATACAAATCCAGCCCTACAGGGGATATTAGAAGGAAAATTCCAACCCAAGGAGGTTACCTACATTCATAAAGAACAGAAAACAAGCAATCCCACACCAGCAAAATGAAATGTAGGGACACACACAACCAACAATAGTACCAACAGCAAAATAATAGGAATTTACAATGATTGGCCATTGATATTTCTTAATATCAATGAACTCAATTTCCTAATGAAAAGACATGAACTTACAGAATGGATGCAAAAATGGGATCCAACCTTCTGCTACATACATGAAACACAAGGCAAGATCAAAGATAGACATTACCTCAGAGTAAAGGGTTGGAAAAAGATTTTCCAAGCAAATAGACCTAAACAACAAGCTGGTGCAGCCATTCTAATATCTAACAAAATAGATTTCAAACCAAAGTTAATCAAAAGAGATGGGGGAAGGATGCTTCATACTTACTAAAGAAAAAATCCACCAAGATAATCTCTCAATTATTAACATCAATGCCCCAACACAATGGTACCCATATTTGTAAATGAAACACTGCTACAGCTTAAATCACATATTGGCCCTCAAACACTGATAGTGGGAGACTGAAATCCCTCACTCTCATTAGTGGACAGGTCATCCAAACAAAAACTAAACAGGGAAATGCTAGAGCTAAGAGACTTTAGTAACCAAATGAACCTAACAGACATCTACAGAACATTTCACCCAAATACAAAAGGTTACACTTTCTTCTCAGCATCTCATGGAAAGTTCTCTAAAACTGACCACATACTGGGTCACACAGCAAGTCTCAGCAGATAAAAGAAAATTAAAACAACCCCCCTGCATCCTACCAGACTGCCACAGATTAGAGCTAGATATCACAAACAACAGAAAGCCTACAAACTCATGGAAACTGAACAATTTCTCTACTAATGACTGCTGGGTCAAAACAGAAATAAAGAAATTAAGAAATTAAAGACTTCTTAGAATTCAATGGCAATGAATGTACAGTATCCCCAAACTTATGAGACACAATGAAAGTGGTGCTAAGAGGAAAGAAAAAGATCTCAAATTAGCAAGTTAACAGTACACCTAAAAGGTCTAGAACAAAAGGAAACAAATATACAGAATACAGCTGTAGTGGCTCTCCAGGAGAAGAACAGGATCCCTATATCCTGTGGGGAGACCATTCCCCACCACACCCCAGTTTCAGGTAGCCTGGCTTCCTGATAGTCAGGACACCTTTCCTCCAGGGCTGAGCTGTCCCATTGCAGCTCCAGCCACCAGAGCTGTTCTATTGTGGCTCTAAGTATATCCTGGCTTCCAGATAAGTTAGGATATCCCAAACCCACTACTGTACCACATTCCCCTACAGACATATCTAAACATAATAAAAGCAATACACAGCAAGTCAATTGCCAACATCAAATTAAATGGTGAGAAACTCAAAGCAATTTTACTAAAATCAGAAACAAGACAAGGTTGTCTACTCTCTCCATATCTATTCATATAGTACTTGAAGTTCTAACTAGAGCAATAAGACAACAAAAGGAGATAAAGGGGATACAAATTGGAAAGAACGGGTAGGGCGGTGGTATGAACCTTTAACCCTACTACTCTGGAGGCAGAGGCAGGCAGATTCCAAATTCAAGGCCAGCCTGGTCTGCTGAGCAAATTCTAGGACAGCCAAGTTACACAGAGAAAGTGTATCTTGAAAATAAAAACAACAAAAAGAATATTTTAATTTTAGTCAGGAATGGTGGCGCATGCCTTTAATCCCAGCACTCAGGAGGCAGAGATAGGAAGATCTCTGTGAATTCAAGGCAGCCGGGTCTACACAGAGAGGTGCAGGGCAGCCAGAGCTACACAAAGAAACCCTGTCTCAAAAAACAAAAAAGCAAAGCAAAACAAATGGGAAAAGAAGTCAAAATAGCATTATTTGCAGATGATATGATAGTATACATAAGTAACCACAAATATTCTAGCAGAGAACTCCTACAGCTGATATACACCTTCAGGACATTGCTGAAAACAAGATTAACTAAAAAAAAAAAATCAGTAGCCCTCCTATATGCAAATGACAAATGGGCTGAGAAAGAAATCATAGAAACAACACTCTTCACAATAAAATATCTTTATCTTGGGGTAATCTTAACCAAGCAAGTGAAAGCCACTATGACAAGTACTTTAAGTCTTTGAAGAAAGGAGGCCCGCTCTTTTATTTGAAGAGAAATGAAGGAGGTATGGATCTGGGAGAGAGGGCAGGTGAGAGGAGAAGTGGGAAGAGTGGAAGGAGGGGAAACTGTGGTCAGGATATAATATGTGAGAGAATAAAAGGGAAAAAATCAAACACACAAAACAAATAGGAAAATTAAAAATGAATTGTTTTTAAAAAAAGAAAAAACCACAATAACACACACACATGATGTTGGAAGTCCGTCTCTATATGTGTTGCCTTTATTGGTTAATGAATAAAGAAACTTCTTTGGCCTGTGATAGGGTAGAATAGAGTTAGGTGGGAAAACTAAACTGAATGATGGGAGAAAGTAGGCGATGTCAGGGAGAAACCATGTAGCTACTGCAGGAGACAGACTCTGGATGCCAGATGCTACCTTATGGGTAGGCCACAACCACATTGTGATACACAGATTAATAGAAATGAGTTAATTTAAGATATAAGAGCTAGCTAGAACTATACTTAAGCTATTGACCAAACAGTATTACATTTAATATAGTTTCTGTGTAATTATTTCACATCTGGGTGGCTGGGAAACAAACAAGCTGTCTCTGCCTACAGACTGGTGCCAATATGAGGCTGACTACATCCACATAAAACTTGAATAAGCTTAGAAAGGAATTCTAAACACAAAAGAACATAGATAAGCATGGCTTCTTCATAGCTTTTTGATGGGCTCTGTTTGCTGGAGGTGAACAGGGGCACCTTGGCTCCTTTAAGAGAGGTCTTCCTGATTCAATATTAGCAGCAAAAAACAAAAACAAAAAACCATGCGGTGGCAGCTTCCTGGTTCATGCTGCCAGCACAAATTCTGGCTCTTTCAGGAGGCTGAACACTTGAATGGGGTTTGTAGGCAGCATGCTTCAAGTCACTTGGCAGCAGCATGGGCCAACTGGTTACCAGAGTTGAGGTGGTGAGGATGGCTACCACTCAGCAGTCTCAGAGGCAGTGAACATGCCTCTGCCATGTTGGATTGGGCAGAGACACGAGGCAAAGTAGGCTTAGTTCTAGCCACGCTGCTTAACATTTTAAGAAGTGCTGTTGGACAGAAAAGGGTTTCAAATACACAATAGGACAGATTCAGACATAAAAGACCTCTAAATGAGACACAGTGTATTTAAAAAAATGTATGTAGGCTTGGGAGAAAAAAAAGAGTATAGAGAGTTATAAAAAGAATGAAACCATTTTTTTAAAAAATAAAATAAAGTCTTTAAAGAGACAGTACAGACAGTCATAGATTAAAGGAGTAAAGAAAAATAAGCTGTGTAAAGATGGAATATACACAGAAAGTCTAGATTATTTATATTATTGTTTTTCTTGAATTGCTTGACTATAAATAAGCTAAGTACAGAGAGACATTTCATTATACATGCTACTAAGCTAAACCAACATGCATGTTTTAAAGGTATCTTGACTTCAAAATTTGGGTCTAAGGATATGTTGCTTTGGAAAAGAGGTTCTGCTTTTGTTTCCACAGAGGTTGAGAACCTGTGGATTCCTTCTAGACTAATGTGGTTTGATGGACCAAGACCAAGGCCTGAAAGGCCTCAGGGTTTATAACTGGGTTGATGGTTACCTTTTTCTTCTAGAAGAATTCAGAGTACTTCCCATTACCATGAACACTAGTCAGTAGGGGCGAAGACTCTACTTAGGCAGAAGCTCAATTTCTCCTGTTCAATGAGGTATGTAATTATTGTTTTCAACAACAAAGCCTGGTCATAAGTTTGTGGAGAGCAATCAGTAGCTTTGTCAATAGCCTGAGTTGTTTGGGGGTTTCCATGGGGCCCCTTTTACCAGCAACTCAATTAGATGTAACAACCCATTCCTGACACTGGAAGTTTTACTTGGTGGCAAAAAAATGTGTGTATGTATATATGTATTAAGAAGATTCTATAGTAATATGTTTCTCTATGACTCTTCAAATAGCCCCTTAGTGTTAGTTTTCCCTCCTGTGTTCCCTCTTTTATCTTCATCCTCCCCTCACCATTTAATAGTCCCACTCTAGTGTTTTTTATAACTGTAATTTTATTTCCCTTTCCTTGGAATACCCTATGCCTAACCTCTGTAGTTATACAGATTGTAGTATGTTTATCAAAGGCTTAAAACCTAACATTCATATATAATAGAACACAAACAATATTTGTCTTTAAGGGTTCTAAGTTACATCATTGTGGTGGTTTGAATGAGAATGCCCTTCATAGGCTCATATATTTGAACACTTAGTCACAAGGGAATGGAACTCTTTGAAAGGATTAGGAAGATTAGGAGTTGTGGCCTTAGAAGCATGACACTGGGTTGAGGCCTCTGAGGTTTCAAAAACCATGCCAGGCCCAGTCTCTCCCTCTCTCCATGCCACCTGTAGATCAGGATATAGAACTCTCAGCTACTTCTCTGGCACCATATATTCCTGTGTGACACCGTGCTCCACACCATGATGGCAATGGACTAAGCCTCTGAAACAGTAAACAAGCCCCTAATTAATTTCTTTCTTTTGTAAGAGTTGCCTTGTTATGGTGCTTCTTCAAAGCAATATAACAGTCACTAAGACACTCACTAAATATTTTTTTCTGGCCCCATCCATTTAACTGTGAATTTCATAATTTTATCTCTAACAGCTGAGTAATATTTCATTATTTAAATGTACTTTCAGTAATGTGTTCATGGGCATCTAAGATGCTTATAATTTCTGGTTATTATAAATCAAACAGAAATGGCAATGGATGGTTAAGTGTCTCTGTAGTAGGATGTAAAGTCTTTTGGGTATATGTCCAAGAGTGGTATATCTAGACCTTGAGATAGATCTATCTAAATTCCAAAGGAACCATCATATTGACCTCCATAGGCCAATGATGTGGGATGTCCTTCTGTATATCTGTTGCATTGATTGGCTAATAAATAAAACTGCTTTGGCCTATGGCAGGGAAGAGTATAGCCAGGCTGGAAGAGGGATATATGGGAGAGTAGGCAGAGCCAGAAAGATGCCATGTAGATGATGGAAGAGACAGAAACCAGAACCTTACTGGTAGGCTACAGCCTTGTGATGATACATAGATTAATAGAAATAAGTTAATTTAAGATGTAAGAGCTAGCTAGGAATATGCCTAAGCTATTGGCCAAACAGTGTTGTAATTAATATAGTTTCTGTGTGATTATTTGGGTCTGGGCATCTGGGAAATGAACAAGAAGTCTCTGCTTACAGGTCAGTACAAATTTGCATGCCCATCAACAATGGGTCAGTGTCCCCCTTTTTCACGTCCTCATCAGCATGAGCTGTCATTTGTTTCATTGATCTGGAATAAGATGAAATATCAAAGGAGTCTTTATTTGCATTTCCCTGATGATTAAGGATATTGAATGTTTCTTTAAGTGTTTCTCAATATCTGTGTTTCATCTTTTTGAAAACTCTCTGTTTAGTTCTATACCCTATTTTTTAATCTGGTTATTTGAGAAAATGTTTATCAAGGTACAAGAAGCTTACAGAACAACAAATAGACAGGACTAGAAAAGAAGTTTTCATTATATATAACAATCAAAACACTAAATGTACAGAACAAAGAAAGAATATTAAAAGCTATAAGGGAAAAAGACCAAGTAACATATAAAGGCAGGTCCATTAGAATAATACCTGACTTCTCAATGGAGACTCTAAAAGCCAGAAGGGCCTAGATGGGTTTCTACAAACTATAAGAGACCACAGATGCCAGTCCAAACTAATACACCCTACAAAACAATAATCACAATAGACAGAGAAAGAAAACCATTCATGATAAAAACACTTATACATAAAAACAAGATACATTTCAGCAGTATCTATCTATAAATGCAGCTATCAGATGCAAAAGAAGGAAAACATCAGTCTGGAGAGATTTACTACACCTAGGAAAACACGAATAGTAAATAACCCCATACCAGTAAATCAAAAGTGGGAGGAACCCACACCATAACCATAAGATAACAGAAATCAATAATCACTGCTCATTGATAACTCTCAATATTAATGGTCTTAATTTTCCAATAAAAAGACATGGACTAATGGATTGGATTAGAAAATAGAATCCAACTTTCTGCGGCATCAAAGAAACATACATTACCATTAAGAATAGACATCACCTCAGGCTAAAAAGAATAGAAAAAAATAATCCAAGCAAATAGACCCAAAAAGCAAGCAGGCAATCCAATTCTGAAGAGATAGGGAAGAACCCTATATATTTACCAAAGGAAACTGTAGCACAAATAATATAAACCCAGAGATAGATATTGGAGTTCTACCTGAAGATCAGAAAAGTAAAGCAGCCAGCCACTGGCTCTTACTTCTACCTCAAACCAATATGGTGATCCTGCCTCCATTAACCCTCAGAATGAGACTGAACGTGAGACCTGTCTCCTCCTGTCTTATATCTGCTCTAGTGCTAGTATTAAAGGCATGCAACACTACCGCCCAGCCTCTATGGCTAGCTAGTGTGGCTGCTGGGATTAAAGGTGTGTGCAACCACTGCCTGGCCTGTATGGCTGACTAGTGTGGCTGCTTTGCACTGACCTCAAGTAATCTTTATTTATTAAAACACAAATAATAGACCACTATAGGAAATACCAAAGGAACACTATATATCTACCAAGAGGATATTGCAATTCTAAACATTTATGTGTCAAATACAAGAGCACCCAAATTCATAAAAGAAGACAATTCTTCTCTCTGGGTGTGTCCTCCTGCATAAACATAAGATATATCTACAAAGTTCAGTGTTTAATTTCAGTGTCTTGAAATAGTGGTGAGACCAGAAACCAGCCTTTAATTCACATGAGGCCCATACCCTCATGTGAATTAATAATTTAAAAGACTTTAAAATATTAATTTAGAATATTTATGTTTTAAATTTTTATGTTTCTACTAAAATAATTAGAAATATTTTCCAATTATTTTCAGTTCTCCTGGTGGTAATGATTACACCCCATCTATACCTGATTCTAGTTACAGAACTGATCATCTAATTTTTCAAACAGTACATGTATATTAGTCTTTTCATTACTAGAGCTTTGTAATCAATCTTTTTTTCTTTTTTCTTCTTTTTTTTTGGTTTTTCGAGACAGGGTTTCTCTGTGGCTTTGGAGTCTGTCCTGGAACTAGCTCTGTAGACCAGGCTGGTCTTGAACTCACAGAGATCCTCCTGCCTCTGCCTCCCGAGGGCTGGGATTAAAGGCGTGCGCTGCCAGCGCCCGGCTCAATCTTTTGTTCTACTTTCTTTTTAGTTATACTTTGCATCTTCCATATCATCCCGTTCATTTCTTGTCCCATCGTATCCACCCTCTGCCCTTGCAACCCCCCCACAATAAATAAAATTTAAGCAGGGGGGAGGGGAGGAGAAATTTCATCATGGAAGTTGCAGTGTGACACAGTGAGTCACGCACGCAGTAAACCCCTTTGTCCACGTATCTTTAGTTGTAAATGTTCATTGCAAAGAATCATTAGTCTGGTTTGAGGCCTCTGGTTTCTGCTACACTACAATGCTGGGCCCTCGCTGGGAAATGCCGAGCTCTCGATGATATTATGGGTCTGTTTTCATGGTACATTATGACTGAGCTTGGAAAGTGTTCCTCTTCATGATTGGGTTGGGCAGTGGTTCTCAACCTGTGGGTAGTGACCCCTTTTTGGGTAGGAGTCAAACGATCCCTTCGCAGGGTTTGCCTGAGACCATCAGAAAACACAAATATTTACAATGCATGACAATAACAAAATTACAGGTATGAAGTAGCAATGAGAATAATTTTATGGTTGGGGGTCACCAGAACACGAGGGTCACAGTGTTAGGAAGTTTGAGGAGCACTGACTTAGAGTGTTGGAGTTTCAGGGTGTGAAGGATGAACAGAATGGACAGACAGTCATCTTCAGTTTACTTTTTGAAGAGTGAGCTCAGTGAAGCCTCGTGATGGTGCTGTTATAACTGAACGCATTGGCTTTACATCCCGATGCGCATAAGGACAAAATAAGCCTTGCCAAGAAATAAGAGGTGGGATTCATTTACTGTGGTAGGTAAGAAGAACATGCGTGAGAGTGGCATCTACAACAATGTGTTCCTCCAACAAAGAAAGCATTTTAGACTTTGTCTAAGAAGTCTACAAATTCTCATATGGGCAAGCGCTTTGGGGGCAGGCATATTCAGTCAAAGATGTATATCACTGAGTGTGCTCAACTTAAAGTCAGGATTCAAGAAGGAAAGATGGCAGACTGAGACACTTCTGAAAGCACCTTGCTTCTTTTTCTTTTCTCCAAAACGTTTTAGCTGCAGCCAAAGCACGCCTTAGAAGTCTGTTACTATAGGAGCTCTCTACCAGTGGTGTGTATCTCACTCAGCTGCTCTCCGTTCTGCTGCAGGGCTCAGGGAAAAGGCCCACAGGCACCTCCGAGACACACAGTACCACTTTACACTGTGGGCTTTTTATCCCATAGACTGAATTCTCAGAGCTGGGAAATCATCTGCTCTAGAGGAATTAGACCTTGTGGGTAAGACTGTGGAGTGCCCCAGGAGGAGAGGCCAGAGAAGGTGACCCTGAGAACGTGAGGACACGGGAGCAGAGCTAGGACTGAGGACTTTGTGAGATGGCCCTCATGGACGATCTAACCTTTTAGGTGTTTTTCTTTTGTAAAAGAGGAAAATTTATATTCGGTTCAGTATTTAAGAACTTTATGTTCTTTCTGTTAAAAATTTTCCTTAATTATTCTCACCTTTCAGGAGAGTCTTTACTCCCAATTCTCCTGCCTTTTCAGAAGTTTAAAAGGGTTGGAAAAGGATGGAACAGGGCAACTTTCTCAGAGAGACTCACCGTGTTTGCCCCTCCCCCTTTGGTAGTAAAGAGAATCCTAAAAACTGTTTGTGCCCAAGAAGGTTGTAAAGATATCAAATACTTATAGCAGAGCCCCTCCCTGTACCCACAGGCTACCTTGACAGAATCCCATTGGGGTTTTTAATTTTAAATTATTAGTTTTTGTATTTAGCACCATTTTGACAAGTTCACACATTTATACAATATCCCATAATTACATTCACTCCTTCGTTGCCCTCTCTTATCACCCCCATGCCTGCACACCTCCTCCTTTTTAACTAGTTACCATCTTACTCTCATGTCTATTTCTAAAATTAGGGTCGCTCGTATGAGCACACATAAGGACTTATTTGCTGAAACATGGGCAGCTTACTCACGGATGTACCACTGAAGAAAACGACCCTCTCACCCCGGCAACCCTTTACAGCTCCTCAAGGAAGGACTGGGTTCTTCAACTCTCACAGCTTGGTCCTGAGACCCTGGCTAGGAGTGGCCAGGGAACAAGAAAAGGCCAGGCACACAGACACATGTACAGAAATGCAGAGGTCAGGTTGGATCTGCACACACTGATGGAATTGCACAAAGGGCCACACAACCCAGAAACTCAGCATGTTTATTGTGTACAGCACAGGGGGAGATATTAGCTCTTCTCAGCTGGAGGTCCTTTAGGCCAGCGTTCTCAGACTCCTAATATCTGGGAGGAGAAAGCTTCAGTTACTAGTTTTTGTACACATTGGTCCATTGTTTGCACTGGAGCCCCAAGGGAAGCTTTGCCTTACCAGGGAGGATTCACCACTCCTGCTAGGCTGAGGTATTGAGGTCCTTGAAGTGGTGGTTTCCATGTCAACAACAGGCTTCCTCCACTCCCTGCAGTGGGTCCCCATGAGCCTCCCCCACATCTTTGATACGATGTCGAAAGGTTCAATTCGTGTGGAGCTTGAGAAGGTATCCACAGTTGTCGTGTGTTTATAATCGCAATGGCAATAAGTAGGGGACAACATTTCTTCTCCCTACCTCCCAGCTCTTACATCCTTTCTCTGTCCTCTTCTACAGTGGTTCCCGGGACTGGGATGGGGTGATATACGTCACTTAGTGTCAACATTTTAACAAGTTCTGAGTCTGTGTATTAACTGCTCCCCTCTACAGAAACGCTTCTGTGCCCACAGCTGAGAGTGGTTCTGCTGTGTGAATAGAAACACAAATATATAAGAGGCAAGTTGCCTACAAGTTTATTTCACACTTACTCCAGCTGGCAAATCTTGTTTTGGTGGGTTGGTGTCACACACAGGGTCCGCAGCTGGGTAAAAACAGTGATAATTTCTATCTCCCAATAGGCTCTATGTTCCTTCCAGCACTATACTGTTTCATTTTAATTTGTCTTTTTGAGATAGGTAGGCTCTCAGAGAGCCTAGGTTGGCTTTGAACTCAGGATGTAGCCATGGTCATCCTGAATTCCTAATCCCTCTGCCCCTGCTTCTGCCTCCCAAGTACTGGGAAGACAGTACCGCCATTGGCTGCTATTATGATTAAAATAAAAAAAAAATGTGCTTGTAAACAGGTTCACTGGGACTTCAGGCATTATGTTTACAGCGTGTATTCAGTTGTGTAGGAGTGGAGAGAGCAAGTGATGGGAAGGCAGCTGTCACTGCTCCACGAACAACCAGAACTCAATAGTTTGTATTAATACAGAAACATTTCTAGCCCAGGAAACCCCAAATATCCCTTTGGCCTTTGTTGGTTATTTGATTGGATAAGAGAGGCACAGGGCTACAAAGAACAAACACATCTTCTCACTGAAAAAGGAAACGTTAGCGAAGGAGGCGTTTCTTCCGCTTTGTTCTCTTCTCCCATCTAAGCTTGCCAGGCAGCCCTGAGCTCTGTGGTCACTGTCGCTTCCTCATGGATCACGAGCATTTGGGAGAAGATGCCAGCTGAGGAAATTCTGTTCTCATTCTAGACTGTCTATACCAGAAACTCTCAATTGCTACCCAGAGAGGCAAAAGAAACCTAAGTTTGGTCTGGATGTGGAAAGCTTTTGTGTGGATGTGTTTTCAATCTTCAAAAAGCCACTCCTCCCCCCCCATTACTGAAGTTGTTTAAATTGGGAAAAATTGTTAAATTGTTTATTTTTGTTGTTGTTACTGTTAAGACAGCTTTTCACTCTTGTAGAACACATTACAACCCCATCTCAATAGCTTAATTTGAAATACTTTTAAAAGGGCTGAATTAACACCATGTTTTACTTGTAGCTGTGAGGATCTGTGCTGCCCCAGGCTACTGTAAAGCCAGGGGTCCATTCACTGAAGGATAGAAAACAACTGTAAGCGGGGTTTTTCCTGGAGGGTTTCCACATTTACAGACTAGTGGTTTGATGAAGGGTTTCTTTTCCTAATGAGCCTAATGTTAAGAACGGGTGGGTTCAAGAGGTTTTATTTTACAGTAATATGTGTGTGTGTGTCTGCAAATGCCAATCACATGACTTACGTGGCACAATGAACTGTTTGTGCTCACACATATGCCCACAGCATTTGTTTTGTGCACCTGCTTTTTCTCCAGTTCCAGTTCGCTTCAATCTTTTGCTGTTGTTTAAATGTGCAGGCGTTTGCTGAAGTGTAGCCACTCCGAGAGCATCTGGGCTCACATGGGGTTTAGAGCTGGATCCACATTTTAACGGCTTCTCATCTCTCGATGCCGTAAGCAATATTAACAGTCCTTTCACATTCCACCGTGTGTCTGTTCTTTATTGGGTAGAATCCCCGGCTTGGAATTTGGCTCCTTGTTTTGTGTCAGATTCCCGCGGGCCTCACAGAAATGCTTATCATCTACACAGGACTTGAAAGTCCCTTTCAGTCATGATGAATTAATTCACATGTGTCTTGTGTCTTTTCACCATCCCCCCTGAAAGCCAAGCAGAGGTCAAGTGACTAGCTAAGGCCATATAGACTTCGGGGTTAAATCCTTTCATTCATTGTCTTTTCAATGACGTATAAAGAAGAGAGCTTTTAATTTCATCACTGGCAACATTGTTAACTTAAATGTTACCCTACAGACTCCGTTGTGAGGGTTAGGTCTACCAGTGGAAGAGACCATGGCTTCTTAAGATCATGACAGATTCCTTGATCTACAGGCATAGGCAAAATCTTTGATGTATTCAGCTATCTATCATTTATTTATTCATTTGAAACAAAGTCTCAGTAATTCAGGCTTGAGACCATTTTACCTCCCTCCACCTTTGGAATGCTGGGGTTGCAGTGCAGGGCAGGCAGGAAGGACTGGCCAACCTCTTCTTAAGAAGCTATTTTCTTTTCAGATGATTTCTGAAATCTAAGAGTTATTTCCCTGGAATGCAATAATACTGTGGACTAAGAAAGGCTTTCGGTCAGGTTTATTTTCCCAGGAGAACTTGCCAACTAATAGAGAATTGTAGTGGCAGCTTCCATGATCTATGTGAGGTCAAGTTTAAGACTGATCATATACACCTTACCTGTCTCTAGAGCCCCTTGATGAAGTGTGAGAAAGGAGCATCTTACTAAATGCCTACAAAGATGTGTTTTCTAGTCCTTGTTACAACTGGGACTTGCAAATGCCTTTAGCATTCAGTCCATCACAGCAAAGACCCTGCTTACTTAGGTATTATCCTGAGCTCAGAACAAAATCTGAGCTGGGAAGAAAATGTGCTGCTACCGAAAGGTTAAATAAAATGTTGAAAAACAAAGATCAAGTTGAAGCAACGTCTCTTCTAGGGGAAGTGGCCTGAAGAGAAGTGGGAACCTCCCAGAGAACAGGAGGCTTCTTTTACTCAATGGCATAGAAAGAGCCTAGAAAAATGAGATGCTATTTCAAATTTTGAGGGCTGTAAAACAGTTGCCATAAGGTGGTGACATTAAACAACTTAAATTTATGCTGTCACAATTCTGGGGGAAAGGGATTTAAAATTAAGTGCTAGTAGGGTTGGTTCCTTCCAGAAGCTGAGAAGGTCAATGACCCATGCTCAACTCCAAAATCGGCTGCCCTGACCACCTGCTGCCCCCGCCTTGCCTCTGCATAGCTGACCTCTATCTCCATCTGCTCATGGATGCCACGAGTCTGGGTCTCTGTGCATCTTGAATTTCCCTCTTCTTTCTCTTATGAGGACACCGGTCATGGATTTAAGGTTTTTCTTAAATCCAAGATATCTCTCTTAGCTTTAGCTTTAATGCTTTATTTACACGCCTTCTTCCTTCCTTTCTTTCTTTCTTTATATTTATTTATTTAATTTTGGATTTTTGAGACAGGGTTTCTTTGTAGCTTCGGTGCCTGTCATGGAACTAGCTCTTGTAGACCAGGCTGGCCTCAAACTCACAGAGATCCGCCTGCCTCTGCCTCCCGAGTGCTGGGATTAAAAGCGTGTGCTACCACCAGCCAGCTAAAAGATTATATTTCTAAAGGTCTTTCCGTAGGTACTAGGGATTAGGATTTGGATTTTTTTTAAGAGATACATATTTTCCACTTGAAGATTGACCCCCTCAAGCTGTTAAAAACTGATGAGTCATTGCTTACACACATAGGTTCCTCTATGACTAGACAGATGGTGTTTTCTGGAGACCAAGGTGACAAATATTTCATTATGCTTTGCCTGTGTTTTGTTTTTATGGCTAACTATGGGAATTTGATGTTTTCTCAGGTGCCTAGGAAAGAGAAGTAGCTGTGTGATTCCTGGGTGTATATCTCTGGCCATACTGCATGAGAAAACAGTCTAAGATCAGGGATGTGTCTTTGTGCTGACTAGATTATCTTGTTATCTCTCAAATTATGCCAAATCTGTTCACGGGGGGCTTCATAGCCCTCCCTGATGTACAAATTAAGAATCCGAGGCACCATCTTGGGATTGTACCTCTCTCATTCCTTATGTCTAATCAACCTCTGCTCACGTTGATTCTCCAGTTTTACTAATCTGTCTTTTCACTCTCATGGGTCCTGCTTTCTTTTAGGCTACCACCAGCACTCGTGGGCTTGTAACCTCGGGTGCTTCTCTAGGTGACCTTCTTCAAGGCTTCCTTCCCAGCCACCTTCTGCTGTACTGTGATGATGATGCTCCAAACGGCTTTTTAGCATCTTCTGCTTTAAGTCTTACCTGGGTTTCCTTGCCTTCCTTAATGCCCAAACTCTTTTTATGATTTGCTGGTCTGCTGAACCTGCTGCTAGTGATATAGACATGACCCCGCTGAAGTCACCTTTGGGTATTTCAGCACCTCGCTGAAAATACCTCTATCCAGCCAGCGCTTACCAAACCCACATATCTACCTGCGACCAAATGACCAGCTATAATCAAGACAATCTTACTCTTTAAAGCTAGGTGTGGATATTTATATCCCTTGGCCTTAGAAAGGCCTATCCTATGAGGGCTGGACAGGTGGCTCAGTCTGTAAGGGCTTGCAGTGTCAGCGTGAGGACCTGAGTTTCAATTTCAAACAGCCAAGCGAAAACTGGGGGCAGTAACTCGTAGCTGTAACTCCACCACTGCGTGGTAGTAGGTGGGAAAGCAGATCCCTGGAACTTTCTGGCCAGCTAGTGTAGCCAATCAGTGAACTCCAGGTTCAGTGAGAGCCCCTGTCTCAAAAAACAAGAGCGACAGGGAAAGATGCCTGACATATGCACTCCTCAACACACACACACACACACACACACACACACACACACACATACACACACACACACACACACACAAAGAGAGAGAGAGAGAGAGAGAGAGAGAGAGAGCAAATAAATAAAGCATAACCAGTTTCTTATTTTCCTGAAATATTATCTTTCATTTCTTGAAATTTGAAATTTATACCCTGGCAGTGCTGACACATGGATGGGCAGCCCGTATATGGCTGTTCTGTTGAACTTGTCCTTACTGGGTTTCTTGGTCTAAGTTGATAAGGGTGACTGACCAGGTCTCTTCCTCAAGAGTGCCCCAGATCTCATTACAGATGCTTGTGAGCCACTATGTGGTTGCTGGGAATTGAACTCAGGACCTCTGGAAGAGCAGGCAGTGATCTTAGCCACTGAGCCATCTCTCCAGCCCTTTCATTCTTACTTGGCAATAAAACTCCCAATATTCAGCAATTGCTTTCATAATTTTTACTTACAAATAAAATCCCTATTTATTTCTAAAGCCCCATACTCTTTCCACTTTCTACCAAGTTCTCTGGTGTTATGCTCATCCATAAAGGTCACAGAGTTCCCTAAACACCCTCATTTTCATTTCTCTTTGCACAGACCCATGCCATGTCCCTTCCAGGAGCATTAAGTTCCCTGTTGCAGATCTGATTGTCCTGGAAGCTTCAAACTTGTAAGGCAAGCCCTGGAGCTTCTTGCTTGGCATTCCCATAGAGTCTAATAAACATTGGTAGTGGATCTTGGCACAACTGTCCAGGTCAGGAGTGGAATTTTAAAACTACAGTTCAACATTCTATTAGTGGTTGGTGAAGCCAATTAACAAATTTAAAAAGACGAGAAAACATTAGAGTGCATTGCATGTAGTAAGAGTCTGATATGTGGGCTTTTACTCCTGCTGTGTTCTCTCTGCTTCTCTCTCTCTCCTTCCCTCTCTCCCTGTCTCTCTCTCTCTCTGTTGGCATACTGGGTCTGGGGTTGTTTCTTAGTATGGCAATGGGCACTAGACATTGAATGTCAAGATCCTGCCTTATCCATCCTGTATGACTGAGACCCAAGCCAGGCCTGGTAGAACTTCCTAGTCAACAAATGCTGGGTGAATGAATCACTATAAATGTGGGAGTCTTGCAAAGGGTCCACATATTCCAGGGAAAGAGTAATTGGCCAAACACCAAGAACTGCCAACTCCTCTGCCAACTCTGAATCCTACCTGGGTTTACAAACCAAGGAAACCAGAGAGTTGGAATAACCCAACCCGTGTCCTCAGATTCTGATTCGATTGGTGGTTTGTCTCTACCTTTGTGCCATGTGCTACTTCATTTAGTCTTAACAGAAATACTGAAATCCTGATACTATTGGTTTAGTGGGTAAGACTGCAGCACAGAAATCTAAATATTGTTTTACTCTAGACTCCAGCACCCAGGACACACTGTGCACGAGTGTGCTACTGGTTCCCCCAGGCGGACTCTTCATCCTGTAATGCAGAGAGATGTAGGAGTCAGGAGTGTGGCAACATCTGGGAAGCTGTGCAGGAGGACTAGGGTAACACAGGCTGCTTGCTTAGTTGCAGCATAGGAAAAAGGCCCCATAAGAAGAACAGTATTCCCACACATCCCTGGCAAAGGGCTGTAAAGAAGTTGTTTGAGAAGGCACAGCAAACGACAAAGGCCACCGCTCTGTGTGTGAAGGAAGTATTTGTCTTGCAGTCATGCTGTCTTGGATGCACACGGCCAGCAGTTGCTGCATGCTGTTTGCACATTAGCTTCATAGTCCCAGAGTTTCATCTGGGAACCTTGACCCCAGTCTCTTCTCTGTCTGCTTTCATTTGTCTGCTTTCCCTTCCCTCAGCCCGATTCCTGTCCATCACTCTGCCCCAGGCTCCCTCCCACTTGCATGTGGATCCTTTGTGCAGAGGTGGATGCAGCCGTGTGCTCTGTGGCTCTGCCTTACATGGCTGCGCGGCTGGGTTGGCACAGGTTGCACTGGGACTGTGGTTTACTGTTACCATCACCAAGTTCAGTCACGGCGACAGTTATTGATTGGCTCAGCGCAGATCTTCCTTATTGGGAACATTGCATACAATGAAAGGAACACACTGACAGACAAATAAAACCATTTATTTTATTTATTTTACTAAAACGGGAAAATACAAGACCGCATCCCTGGCTCTGTTTTATCAGGGTTTTAGATCAAGACATAAAAGACCTGATGATCAAATCTTCTGTTAACACAAAGCTGGTCAAGATAGCTAATAAGCTAGATAAAAGGAACAGAGTTTCAAAAGGTCTTGATAAATAGAATGAAAGCCCCAAACCAGCAGGAAAAAAATGTAATTAAGAAACTTGAGGTCTTGCCCTTGGGGAAAATAAAAGTCTGCCTCAAAAGTGTCTAGGATGAAGCAGGATGTGGCTGCACACGTCTGTACTCCCAACGTTGCTGAGGAGGAGGGGGACAGAGACAACTGGGCTGCTGGGCTTCCCGACCTCCAGCCTCGCTGAAAAACCCCCATGTCCCGATTCAGGTCTGAACCGGACTTGGACTTAAGGGACTAAGGTGAAGGTCAGTAGAGGATGGCATTCTCCTCTCCTCCACACGAGCACACTGTGGTGAGGGAAAGAGGGCTCGTCTTTCTAGGGTTCCTAATGGCAACTCTGAGAGCTTTTGCAGATGCTAGCCTCAAAATGAGTCATGGACGATGCAGGTCAGTATGCATGAAGAGAGGCACAGTGTCCATCACTAAGCCCCATGGAGCCTCATCTGCAGGGGTACTTTTTGTCACATGTAAAATAAAAATAAAAGCACATAGCACTTACTGCTAGATGGTTTGGTTGGTTGAAAATGATCAAATTTCTCTTTAAAAAATAACCATCGTAATAAAGGTGAATTAAACATTATAGACATTTTTGAAAAATCAGTAGTCTTCCTTCCAATACATCAAAAGTAGGCAGCCAAGTCATCATCCTGACAGTTAATACAAATACATGCATGCAGTATTTTTGTTGGAATTGTTTTTTTTTTTTTTTTGTAAAATGGATCTGCCCAAACCATAATTCTCCAACTTATGTTGTTGATTTGAAAATGCATCAAGTCTACATTATTTTTATAAATGCTTAATCTTCCACAATACAGGTGTGCTATCATTTATTCATGGATCACACTCATGAGATAAATAAGGACGGGATACTCTGTTAGGGCAGACGGCAGGTGTTGAAGCCAGTACAGACAGAAATAATGATATAAGCAACCAGGGGCATCTATTAATAACTGGGAGATGGGCATGGAGCAAAGAGGAGGGCCAGTTGGGGTCATTAGTTAATGTCAGAGCTTTGCTCTAAGGGGTTGAACTATTTCAGGCGCCTATCTGTTTTTGTGGGTTTCTTGTCAGGTCAGGATTGGAAAAGGGAAGAGAGTAGAGACTGGTTTTTTTTTTTTTTTTTTTTTTTTTTTTTTCTGGTGTCTGAGGTTTTTGCAAAACCTCAGTCCCTGGGTTACCAAGCGTGGGCCACCTCATCCCCAGAGAGCATGCAGGATTGGAGCCTGCACTGTAAGCACATTATAAAAACATTAGGCCAACTAATAAAAATAATGATATTAAAAAGAAAAATTGTTGTAGAAACCAAACAAATCCAGCCTTAGAGTGGAGGAAGGTACTGGCTGGGATGTTGTCATGCTCGGGAGAAATTTGATTTTGGTGAATGTCATTGCCAGTGTCACTCGGGCATGAATCACCCTCCTCTACCTTTCTCATGATTTTAATATCACAAATTTAGGGAACATGGCATTAGAGATATAAAGAAGCTCACACAGCTCCAACCAGGAGGCCCCCCCCCGGGCCCAAAGCAACACTGGCCTCAGCTAGGAAGCAGTTTTCTGCTGTTATGGGGCTATAAATCTGAAAGCAGTTGAAGCCTCTTGGGATTTGGAGCTGTCAGCCCCGAGAGCAGAGCGATTGCCTTTCCACTCCTGACCTTTCCTCTCTCCACCACTCCCCCCTCCCATGGCTGAGGGTTGAGAAATGAATTTTCATACTTGGAAGCAAAGTTCCGGGGGGAGCAGAGGCCTGACAAAGTCTGTACTAGAGGAAGGATCTCTCAGAAGGCTTCTGGTGTTTATGTCCTGGTCCTACCAGTCTTTTCCGGAGCAACCAGGGAAGTCACCTGCCTCGCAGAGATAGGATGGCCTGAAAAATAGGGATCTGGGGGCTGTCTGGGGAGACATATTGAAGAGTAGATTTCCACGGCCTCCAAGCCATGATCTCCCTTTTCCTTTTGGATTAGCATGTACAGGTGCCAGGTGCTATGCCTAACACTCCATGAGGAGGTGAGGCCTTTTCGGCTTATCCTTCCAGGTCACAAACCATTGAGGGAAGTCAGGGAAGGAAATCAAGGAAAGAACCTGCGGCAGAAACTACAGAGGAATGTTGCAGTCTTGCTTGCTGGCTCCTCCACTGGCTTATGCTTAGTTAGCTTTTTTATACCACCGAGGACGACTGGTCCAAGGACTGGTGCTGCCTACAGGAAGTTGGGCCTCCGGTGTCAGTTAATAACCAAGACAATCCTTCATAGGCAATCCCAAAGATCAATCCAATCTAGGCAAGTTTTCAACTTAGATGACTCTCAACTGTGTCAAGTTGACAATTAAGCTAGCTAGAACATGGGTTAACTTTGAAACGATGGAAGGCCACTTACTCCACTGTATGAGTGTATAACCAGTTGGCTCTGTTTCCTGGAAGGCTGGGAGATTTGAGGTTTTGCGGTGAGGAATCCCTTAGTGGTGAACTAAGGACTAATAAGGATGCAAGTCTTCTCACAGGTCAGGACTCACCAACCTGAAAGTGGAAACTTTAGGTTGTCTTTTCCCTTTATTCTTTTCTTTTTTTTGAGGAAGGATCTCACTTTGTACCCCTGAGTGGGCTGGAACTCACTATGTAAACCAGGGTGACATTGAACTCATAGAGATCTGCTTGCCCTTGTCTTCTCAGCGCTGGGATAAAAACAAAATATGCATGTATCACCACACCCAGCTGGAGTATTTTTTTTTTTACACTCAAGGTTTATTTGTTAAAACACAAACAAAATATCGCTACAATACATCTACATCAACCCTCCCGAGGCTCAGAGAACGTCCCAGAACAGTGGGCAGAAAGTCTAGTAAGAGACAGAGGATGGGAAGATGTTGTGGAGTGCTGTCTTTTGGACACAACATGGTCATTGCACTCATGAATCCACGGCAGCCATGGTGACCCACAGTTAGAGTATAGATAAGGGAGGGGCCCATTAGATTCCACCCATAGCTAAGAAGTCAGCTACTGGCAATTTGGAGTATATTTTCTTTTTAAAGACCTCTTTTGATTAAACCATTGAGGGAAGTCAGGGAAGGAACCTTTCTTCCTTTGTTAAAGACCGCCCCTAAAATATCTTTTACCTTGAGAACTTCTCCGATGCCTGCCTCCACCCAAGACTTTCCACTGCCTTCTGGGAGATCTCACTTGATTGACTGTGTGCTTCTTTCAAACTAAGGCTAGAATCCACACACTTTAGATGGAACTCTTTGGACCATAGTTGTGAGCAGAAAGCCGTTTCCATGGATACAATACACTACTCTTTCTAGACATCTGCTGTGTATCTTCAAAAATTTGTAGCTTGTTTTTTTTTTTCTGGTCCTGACTAGCCTATGGAATGGCTAGTAGGCAGGTATTGTATGCTTATTTAACCCTGAGCTCCTACAATCCTGCTGATTGCTTGCCACGCAGTGTGTACTTATGCTGAAAGGATGGATGCTAAAGAACCAACAGACAAGTGCTCTAGCTCACTGGAGTACATCTGCCCTTGTCATTGACATGAGGATGAAATAGCACATGTTCTTATTGTTTGTACACCCCGGTTATGTAATTCTATCCACGAACTGATGTGTGTCCCCACTTTAAATGCAGAGAAACTAGGATGCTGAGGAAATACCAATTTCCAATTTCCAGTGTCCTTGGAATAACCCAGCAGTTCAGTACTAAGAAAAAAGCTGAGATCATCACTTCTAATTTAGAATTTTAAAACTGAGTACTTATGCATTGCTGCCTGAGGGCTATGGTATTAGACCTTACTGAGACCGGTGTTTCAGCAGGAGGAATTTGGTAGAGGTCCAGGCAGGAAGATGCTGGGGAAGATTGTCTCCTCGAGTATCTTGACCTTTGAAGAAGAAAATGAAAAGTATTCATTCATTTCTGTTTGGCATGGCTTCCTTGTACAAATCTTAGCACCTGGGGCTCAAGAAAAAAAGAGCTAGAGAAATACCTTTGGAAGAGAAGATGCTGTATGTAAAATAATGTTTGGAATATATCACATTGTGTAAGCAATGAATACTTCTTAAAATAAGAAATGAACTTAAGATTGATCAAGAAAAGAATATACAGGAGGAAGCGCAGACTTTCTGTGTGGAGTCCCTCATGCTGAGGGTTAGCACAGGAACCTGAATGGATGAGGTCAGCATCCATACTCAGATCTCTGAGCAACCTCATCAGACTTTGGTTATGGGCTGAGTTGTTGCCATTGACTTGATTCCCTAGATAGTTTCCTTATGTCTTAGAGATTTCATTTCATTTGACTCTTAATAAACTTATAGTCAATGAATTTTTTTAAGTTTAGTTTATTTTCTCCTTTGTAAAAGTCTAGACAGGTTAGTTCAATTGAAAAAAAGAGAGCCCAACATTTTAAGTAGGAATTATTAAATTTATATTAAGTAATGATTTTGACGAAAGTATGGGTTTTTTTCCTCATCTTTTCTTCTCCCACCGCAACCCTCTCTTTAGTTCATTCTAGAGAGACTGGTATATGCTTAGAAATACTCTCAATTGTTATTTCCTCGGACAATTCATCCCATCCGTGCATCAATTGTGATATGACTCCAGAAACTGTTCTTGCTTTCTCTTTCTTAAGCATCGGCTTCTGGATTACGGATGCATGGTTAAGAGTGCTACACATTTGGCAGACGGATCTCTCCATCTCTCTGTTTTCACTACTAACGCACAGTAAGACTGAGTTGACCACAGCCAAACTAGACTCTAGGGCCTCTTTTGTGCTTCCTATGAAGGGTTCCTCCTTCCTTTTCTTCAGCCACAACACGGCACTATATCCACACTTTGGAAGCAGTGACACAGGAGACCAGCAGGTGGCACATGGGAGCCAGAATACACACGCCCAGGCCCAAGATCCAGAAGGAGGATTCCTCTGTTATGGTGGTAGGGTCTACTAAGCAGGAAACAAAGCAAGCCACTTGGGCAAGATCAGTAGGAGGATGGGAGATGCATTTCATAGAAAATCCAAGTCATACTTTGTTGTTGAAATGGTGAGAAAGCTAGACCCAGAGCAGGAGTGAGAAAGAGAGGTGGTTTATAAACTCGAACCATTTTTAGTGCTAAAAGGATCATTACGTTCACACATGGTACTCAATTCTCCCCCTTACTAGAATCAACTATGAGGATGTACCTTAGAGAGGACAACCCTTGGAGGGTAACCTGGTTGTTTGTGTGCCTGTGTACATCCTCTTGTGTATGTAGGGGTATTTGTTTGTGTGGGTGCATGAACAAGGCCAGACGTATTACTCCGGAGTGGTTCACCTCATCTTCTGAGACAGGATTTCTCAGTGGCCTAGTAAGAGAGTCTGGGTGGCCAGCCCCAGGGATCTTTCCTCTGCTTCCCTATCCCTGGGATTTTAAGAGTGCTCCGCCAAGTCTGAGTTCTGGGGATCCAACTCAGGCACTCGTGCCTTCATGGCAAACACTTTATCTACTGAGCAGTCTCCAAGCCCCTTCTAGCCGCACACCCCTAAGCAAAAAGCCACAATAATCCTCACCCACATACAGTATAGTCACTTAATCTCTGATACGTTATGCTCAGAAAAAGGCAGGATTGTTTAGCTCAAGGCTTCTTGATCTTTTTTTGGCTCCTTTTACCCCACAAAGTCTGAAGATGCTGCTAAACAGGTACACAAATCAAATATTTACTGATAACAAATACAATGTATTTCAAAACAGTTCTTTGACTTAGATATAGTTTGGTTATTTATTAGAGACTAAAGAAGACTTTCAGATAATAAGATGGACATGCATGTTTCTTTGTTTTCTTTAGCATAAAGAATTACACCTTGACTGTAAAACACAAAGCTTCTTCAACATTTTTCAGCTGATAAATGTTTTGTTTTATAATAATTAATGCCAAGACTGCTTCACATAAATATGCATCATAAAACGACACAAGTATATTTAGAGCCACTTTAGAAATTATTAGAAATTCTGTCCTAATCCCAACCTAAAATTAATTTAGTTTTTTTGGGGGGGAGGGGAGCGGCGAAGCACAAGACAGCAGCTAACACAGTAATTTAGAAAAATCAAACATTTAAACAGTACAATCCAAGATATGCCAATTTGATACTTCCATTCTGAGAAAGGGTGATACACATTATTAAATCTTTGTTTTCTATAATTAAGCTGTTACTTTTTCTACAAGAGCAGAACACCTTATCTTCACAGTAAAGACATTGGCATTGATAACAAGCAGCAACCTCACGTCTGAGTCACGGTGCTCCAGGAGTGTTTGCTGGCACTGTGTGATGCAAAGGCCCGTGCAGTGCGAAGTGTACCGGCTGTGGGTCTAGAAGCAAAGCTGCGCGGAAGCCATGCAATAAACACAGCCTGGGCAAATGCTGCATGAAACATGTTGGATTCATTAGGAGCTTAATTCTGAATTAATTTTTGACTGATTGAGTTCAGAAGTCCTTTGCTGTTGCCACGTTTTTCTCATCCCAGTATTCAGGTAGTTGTGATCCTCAGGTATTTGTGATCCACAGGTAAGTAGCTAAAGCTCACATAGCAAGCCATCCAGCAAGCAAAGATCCCCTCTACCTAGAATAGTTCAGACATGGGTTTCTGATGGAAGAGGGATCGACAAAAGTGACCCTAAAATCCATTGTACAAGTTATAATTAATAGACTGTGCATTGGTTATACCAGAGAAGGGGAAGAGAATACATGACTTAATTATCAACTTTCAAGTACATGAAAGCTTGGGAGCTTGAAAGGAATTTGTTAGGTAGAAGAAAAGAGAATAAACACACACACACACACACACACACACACACACACATAAAGGATAATTTTGACTCTAAAGAATATGAAATATGCTTGGAATAAGTACTGAGAAACTTTCAATATGTGCTTATACAGCTTCAATTTGAGGTAATTAAATTTATTCTAAGGTAATTAGTTTTATTCTGTTTTTATTTCTGCAATTAGTCACCAAGATCTTTTTCTCCTTATAAAATGTTTCATTCATGAACTATTGTATGAGTGTGTCTCACATCGCTGCTTCCTCACCAGATAATGCTTCAGACTTTTAAATCTTTCTAATTTCCTTTAGACTCTTTACTTAAGAGAGTCACAAGCCCCAGTGACACCCTGTCTGCATCCCTCCTGTGGTAAGACACACAGATGCAAGTCATCCCTAGTGATCATGGGAAAAGGTAAGAGAGATTTCTGAGTTGGGCAGGATGCAGACAAGATTCTGAGAGCGAAACAATTGGACAAGTCTCAGTGGTAAGATAGATCTCAGTCCTACATTGGCAAAGACGGTGACATCCTAGATAAAGTCTTCAGAATGTATCGGATTCTTCTTTCTCATCATAGGGTAGCACCAAAATTTTCAGGAATAATGGTTACTGAAGCATCCAGCCATAGGTGACGTTCTTAAATGGACACGGACCATTTTCTTCTTATGTTTTTGCAATCCTAAATATAAAGTGATGGAAACTA
Organism: Ondatra zibethicus; assembly: GCA_004026605.1. Taxonomy (NCBI): domain Eukaryota; kingdom Metazoa; phylum Chordata; class Mammalia; order Rodentia; family Cricetidae; genus Ondatra; species Ondatra zibethicus. The sequence goes on along the minus strand of PVIU01005446.1, from coordinate 62,370 downwards.
TTTCAGACTATTTATAATGTAGAGTGGGTTTTATTCAGACAGTGTTGCGTGAAAGGACTGCAAAGAAACTTTGCAAATGTTCAAACACTGTGAGAGAATTTTAATAAAGATTCAAGGTAGAGAAATTGTTGTCTGAATCCTAAAACTTAGCACTCTTTCTGAGAAAATTATATCTACGAAGATCAGTAGCCAAGTTGGGAATACTAGCCAGATTTATTAATATCAGAGAAAGTTCCCAGGTGCAACATTACCACCCCTTCTGCCTCGTGCAAGGTGCCTTTGGTTAAATTGAGTTGGAACATTGTGTTAGGCTTAAGGCCACAGGGGAGCCAAACGGCTTCTTCCTAATGGCAAGGTCCTGATTGTCCTCATCCCTGCCCGAGTTTGGAAGAGCAAGGAGTGGGAAGAAGCCCCAGATCAGCCCCTGACAGACAGCCTTTCCTCAGTTAGCTATCCAAGGTTAATAGATGATGTTTGCAGCTGTCCCTGGCTTTCCTGCCTTACTCAATGAAGGTCAGGCTCTTGGAAGCTGGTTAGCAACCCTGCCTAATGTGCAAACCACGAAGGTACAAAATAGGGGCTGCGTGTGAAAATCGGAGAGGCAGAGGGCTTTGAGAAGATGCCCTCCTTGGTATGTCTGCCGCAACTTTTGGGTCATGCGGAGCACTGTCCGTCTGGCCATTAACTGATAATAACTTCATTTCAATGTTGCTGTAAATGGAAATGAGACTTCGGAGGGAGAATTAGTAACACTTATCCCGCTTTTTCTTTGTTGATATTTAAGATTCTTAAGTTGGATTCAATTTCAGATAAGAACTCAGTCTGAGAAAAGGTTAAGAAGTCATAATACTCTTTTTCTATTTCAATTCAGGGACATTTCCTTCCCAAGTGTGCCTGAGAAGTGGCTATGCGGAATATAGAAACTCTAATGTCTAGTATCTAGGGAAAAAGCTCTGTTCTTTCTCAGTATTACCACATACATAATAATTTCAAAAATATAAGTTTTAGGAAGGCAAACAAGGTTTGTGGCAGACACAGCACGATCAAGTAAACTATCCAGTGTTTGTCTTGCTTGTGATCATGACATTCCGTGTCAGAGGAGAGTTGGATTCAGGAGCAGATTGACAAGAATGGAGAGAACAAGAGAAAGCACTCCAGGCCAGCATTGTTGAAAATGGTGGCTGCCTCTTACTGGACGAGGTTCCTCTTCTTTCTGTTGTGATGCCAGATACCGCTGTGGCAGGTGCTAGAACAGTGCCACCACCATTATCCATAGCACCCTCAGTGTCCTGAGCAAACATGACTCACTTGGGTTGACAGCATGGGAAAAATATTAGTGCAGTAACAAAGCAACCTGCAAGGAACCCAAAGCTGGGGCCTCACTGGGGCTGTTCTCTCTGCTTGGAACGGTCCAGATGGGTATATAAGCTGTTGTGTTATCATCCACATCCCAGGATGGCCAAAAGTCAAGGGGGTTTGTTATTTCACACCTAGGATGGGAGGGCTGACTTCCTCTGAGGCCAGGCACTCTCATTTTCTGCTTCCTACTCCACACTGTGGCCATATACATGGCCAGCAAACACTCATGATCTACTTGTCTTGCCTGATATCTGCTTGCTGTTGAACTATCTGATTTCTCTGTCTCTCTGCCTCTGTCTGTCTGTCTTTCTGCCTCTCTCTCACACACACATGCACGCATATCCTCACACAAAGCACACACACAAACACGCATTCCTCAATACACTTGGCCCCACAGTCATTGTAAACGTCCCCATCACCTCACCATCTGCCTGTCTACTGGGCTTTGGGTTTTTCTTCTAGATTAACTCCCCTAGAGCAGTGATTCTGTGGGCTTGTTAAAAATGCAGAAACATAGTTTCCTGAACTACTCAGCCAGAATATCTGGCAGCTGGCCCTGGGAATTGGCATCTATCTCAGCAAGGCTTCTAGATGATGCAGATGCACACAAACATGGAGAAACCTGACCTTGGGGAGTATCTGTGTGCCCCTGAAGGGAGCCACACTCTCAGCCTGCAGCACTGAGAGCAGAAGATGCTGCCCATGTGTTCTGAAGCTGCAAGGCTATCCCCTGAACATGAGCCGGCCATGAGCCTCCCCCACTCTACAGGCTGACTGTAGCCTTACAGAAATACCGCTTGTATCTTGAACTATCCTTTCTCACCTTGCTGTTAGCTCTCGTATTTCTCTCACCATCACACTCCATGTTACACACATAACACTGACTGAACAATTATAATATGCCTGGTAAAGGCTTCCCACGTACCAATTTATTTATCTTTATTACAAATCTATGAGATGAATACCTAACATCCCCATTTCAAACATGAAGAAATGAGCCTACCTTGCTCAGGGTAGCAGCTAGCAGGTTGTGAAGATCGCCTAACTCCAAATTCTTTTCTATGACCCACTCTTTCTTAAGACAAATAGATTATAAACACAGAGCAAGTGGAGCCATAGAATCTTATCTGAAATGGTTTAACCTCTTCACTACCAAGATTCCCTTCTATTCCTGCCTACTGCCAACAATTAATAATATAATATACACTAGTAATATGAAACTTGATATTCAATGGAGAATTTGCAGTGGCCTTTTGATATATAGAAAATAACTCATGAGATTTTATTCTAGTCTTTTATTTGAGATCCCCGGCCCTTGGAAACCTAATTATCACACTCATTTTACAAATGAGGAAGCAGAACTCCAGGGAGGGTCATGGCACAGTAGCTATAGAGCCAGGAACAAACTTCAGTTTTCTTCCTTTCTATCTGAGAGAGTGTTATCCAACATCATCTAAAATCAGCTAAGCCATCAGTGATCATCAATTCTACAATGGGTAAACAAGCTTATAAAGAGGGCACAGAAACAGAAAAAAGTCACAATACTATCTGGACTCAAAAAAATTTAAGTGTATTTGTGGAAACAAGGCTTAGATGAGACACATTAAATAAATCACAGGCAGCATTCTTCTAGAGCCGTGTTTCTCACCCTTGACTGCATATCAGAGTCACCCAGGTAACTTCCCAAGCCCCAGAAGCTTCCAGAATTAGGTACCTTTAAAAATAAGGCACAAACATGTCCTTAATTTAAAAAAACTCAGCCAGCATTGAGAAGTACAGTTACAAAGTAACACACTTCACAAGTAGTGGCATCAGATTGCAGGAATAATAGAAAAAGCAGGGCCAGCTAACATGGCCAGTAACCAAGGACATGGGTTGAATGAAGTAGAGGTGGCTAAGTTGAGGAGGTTGGGAAACCACATGAGGAAGTTCAAGAAGGAGGCAGGAACTTGCGAAGAGACAGGTGCCTGCGAGGCTCCCCGACAGCTGGTTTCTACAGGCAGCTCGGAGAGGTGGAGAAGAAAGGAAGAAAGCGCTCATCAGGGTTGGTAGGAGGAGCTGGAAAGTGAAAGCTAGCAGGTCCATGAGTGAAGCCTGCGTAGATCCGATGTGCAGCAACCACAAGGCTATGAGGCATTTCCTCTTTACCCCTTTACAAATTTTATTTTTCTTTTTTAAAATGTAAATGTATTTTCCTCTGGGGGATGTTTTCTTTAATTTATTCTTGGAGAATTCTGCCACGCCAGCACGGCAACTGTAGTTCTCTGAGCAAGGGTTCCAAAGTTCCCCTTGGTACCCCTGACATTCCCTTTCGGTCCCTATGCGACTTCTCCGCCCATCCTATGGACCGGCGAGTTTTCTCCTCTTGTATTTCTTCAAGTATTTCTTTAGCCATGGTGATCTCAGGCCTCACTTTCACTTTATCAGTAAGTAGGGCATTGTGGACCAGGCGCCATAGAGAAAACGTAGATATAGGGATGCTATCGGCACCTTCCTTTTGCAGTCGTTTTTGCAAATCTCTTTTACCTGTTTCCAATCAGAAATGTTCATACCTCCACCTGTCAAAAACCATGGGCTTGCTGTGGCTATAGTCTTAAGAAAATCCTCTATAGTTCTCTGTTTAACCGCAGTTCCTTGTTGCTCTTAACAATTTAGATACCTGATATATCTGGTCTCTTTTTCTGCTTGTGGATCCCATTTTACCCCAATCCGTCCTTACCGGCCTAGGACGACCCCCTCTGCTACCCCTTCTTTCTCAGATCCCTGTGGGACCTCCACTTTGCCGCGCCAGCATGGCAACTGTAGTTCTCTGAGCGAGGGGCGTCAGGATTAACATACAACACAACTTCAGGTTCTGCAGACAAGCCTTTATTCCACTTTCTCACACAGTATATATAGCCCTCAGCAGGCCAAGCCAGCAAAAGCAGGAAGCTCATCACTATAACTCACATGGCTTAGGGGTAAACATCCTTAAAAACATTGCTGAAAACAACAGATTGTTCCCGTTTTTGTTCCTGCTTTCAGAACAACCAACCACAAGAGTGCAAAACAGATCAAGTGGGGGTGCGAAGGCCTGTCCTCAAGGGACCCAACAGAATTCCATACACATAGGCAATGAATATGATCATACCCATCTCCCTCCTCATTTCTTGAGATGAAGTCTCGTTATTACAGCCCAAGGTAGCCTTGAACCGGATCCTCGGGATCAGCCCCCCAAGGACCGGCATTCAGATGAGCACCACCTTTACTGAGCTATTGCTCTCACGTGGTTTTGGATAGTGGAAGGACTGGATTCTCAGATAAAAGTGCTGGAACCAGGAAAAGAACTTCAGAAGACAGGAAGTGGATGTGACCACTCTGCCTGGCACTGAAAGACCCCAAACTTGTTCTAGAATAGAAAATATAGGTGTATCAAAAATGCTAGCTGTGAGGCTAACACAGGATAGGACTCGGGCTGAGGACGTCCTGTGCAGAGTGAGTGGCGTTGAGTGACTACAGACTATGCAATGGTCATTCTATACTAGGTAGCATAGGGCACTCCTCTGGGGCCAACTGCACGCGGGGCTGCAACTTCTTGCTGTTCTTCCTGGGACTCCACTGCACTATGGCTGGAGTAGATACTGGGTCAGCAGCAGCAATGGTAATAGTATTGCAGTGGGCGTGGATTTTCTGGGAAGCATGCATTGTTTTGGAGTTTCAGGGCAGGGCTTACCATTGAGGAATGGAGGCCAAGGGAGGCAAGGAAGGTGCCCTCATCTTCTGAATCAGAGGAGAAACATACTGATGCATGATTTTATTGCTCTGCCCCGTGCCACCTGCTCAGATGGTGGTTGAGGGACTCTGTCATAGGTTAACTAGTGGCAGTGTGCAGCCCCAGTAAAAGTAGAGCTGTGAGTGATGAGCAGAAAAGAGGAATGAGAAAACTATCAACTGCCTCTTCATGTAAAAACTCTCTTTTCGCATTAAAGGGCGAAGGCTTTTAAACATGTCTTTCACATGAAAAGTGTCATAGAACACAATGACGACACACACAGAGATGTTCAAACATGTACTTACATATGCTTTAGACATTTGTTCAGAACTTCATGGCCCTGGCACATGATGGAGACTCAGATTAAAGGTTCCCCCCGAGCACAGAGCTGCTTTGTAGAACAGGAAGGGCACAGGGTCAGCTCTGCAAGACTGCACCTAGAAGGCACATTTTACTCTGCTACTGAGAGAGCTGGTGGGGGGGCAGACCAGGCTCTCCTAGTAGCCTGACAGAAATCTAAGCCTTAGTTTCAGGTCAGTAAAATGGGACAGAGCTAAATGACAGTCCTCAGAAAAACCACAGCCTTCTGCTGGCTCAGCAGGTCCACAAAGCCCCTCTGCTGGCTCAGTATGCATCGCCCAGTCTCCTGATAACTAAAGATATCTTTCCCTATCTTGCTGCTGGAAGGTTCCCTAACCACTAGGACCTTCTACCAATCAGCCCCCATACTAATCTTTCCTCCACCTATCAGCGCCAGATTAATCCCTCCTCTCTGGAATTCCCCTAACTCTGCTTAAATGGACTTGTGACCCTTTTTGGGGGTTGCCAAGTGCCACCCCAACATTGGAATTAATAAAGCACCCTTGATACTGCATACACGACTGTTGGTCTTCTTTGAGAGCTTCTCTCGGACCCGAACAGTACAATGTTAGGGGAAGTCTGGAATTGGTAGCAGGAAAGCTGGATACTGGAGGAGGAGGCACGATCATAGGAGGATTTACCAGGAGGCTCATCAATGTTGACTGGGAAGGCCTCCCAAGCCTTCTCTAAGACCTGATGCTTAATTTTCCACGTTTTAGTTGCTTTCATAAGGTGTTTTCCCAAACTATGTAATAAAGTCTTCAAGGTGGAGATCCACCACAGCTACCCACGTAACAGTCCTGTCTGTTGCTCTCATCTCTCAAAGAGTTTGTTTTTTTTAATCAGCCCACAACATTTTGCTGGCCTTTATTGCTATCAACACATCAGCTATTAGCTTAGCTGGGGATGCCAGCTTGCTCTGCCCCTTCTATCTAGTAGCTGGAACTCCACCCCAGAGTCTACACAATGTCTTTGCTGTTGACAGTTTTATTTTTTTGTCTTTGACTTTGATGTTAGGTTTCATGATGGTTAAACACAGTGTGATTTTTTTTTTAAAAAAAAAAACAACACAATTCTAGGTGTGACTTGTTGGACTTTCTCAGTCAGGAAATCAATGCATCCAACCAAATTTACAAACTCTGCAGTCATATCTTCAAGTATTGCTTTCCCTCATTTTCTGCTTACTTTGTCTAGTGAACACCAAAGGAAAGGAACAGTTCTGGAGACACTGTGACCTTGAACCAGCTTTGACGTGAATGGATTTGAAGGCTGGGTGACCCGACATACCACAATGAATTTTGCTTAGACACCAGTCAGAACAAAAGTAAATCTTCCTTGAAGAAACAGGCCTGTATCTCATGACTCAGAAATCAAAAGACAGACCAACCAAACAAACACCACCTGCAGTTCTGACCTTTTCTGCCTTCCTTTCTTAGGGCCTGTCCCTTGTTTCCATGGTTGTCTTCTTAGGTGGACGTTGACCACTTCCTCCTGTTTTGAATAGAGTTCTATGAGAATATGTGTGCACCCCTCTGTGGATGCCAATGGGTGTTTTCAAACTGCAGGTGAGGAGCTGAGACAAAGGCCAATAACCTAGATGCCCAGATATTTTCTAGAGCCCCTCAGAGGCAAGCCTCACTCCCTTCTTATAGTTGATCATCTTCCAATTCACAAATTATGCCTTCATCTCTTTTTGTCCTGCTATTAAAATTACCCATATAGCTTTTCATTTGGTTTCTGTGCTTTTTAATTTCAAATGGACCCTTGCAAATCTGTCTAGTCACTGGGTAGTTTTAAAACTTGTGTTTTAAAACTTTCCTTTTAAGCATTCAAACACAAATTCCAAGGTAAAACCTATATATTTTCTGATATGCCAAGTATCTGAACACCTCTTTAATTTTTATTAATAGAATTTGTAGTTTCATTGAGAATTTCACTGAGAAAATGTCAAAGAATAAAATTTTCAAATGAGGTTTCCATCAACCAGTGAATAAATAACAAAAATAAACCAAATAAACACAATAGAATATTAATCAACTGTAAAGAAAAGTAAAATTATGAAACTCACAGGTTATAGATGGAGATAGAAATAATCATGAGTGAGGTAATCCTGACTAAGAAAAACATGAAACAAACCCTGGTTAATTCTGGGTGGAGAGACAGAGAGAGAGAGAGAGAGAGAGAGAGAGAGAGGGAAGGAGGGAGAGCTGAAGATGATGCTTCCAGCTTTTAAAGGATGCCTAGTGCATGCGCACAGAGGATGACGTGTCTACGTCATATGCAGATGACGAAACTCACGCATGCGCACAAGGGCTCATGTAGCTGCGTCATACGTAGGTAATGCAACAGTGACGCATATGGGTCACGCAAGGCCTTTAAAGGTCCCCAGGGCAGCAAGGTGCCTGAGGGCTTGTCCACAAATGCACGGCCCTGGAACCCGGAAGTGCCAGCCATGCTGGTTTGGCTAAAATCATAATAGGTAGGCTCACCAGTGGTACACAGCTTGATACAAGGCCTCCCCTCTCCCAGAATTGGTTAGAAGTAGCAAGGTAACCCCCACCAATGAGTCCATTCCTCATCCATAGCTGACTGTTGGGTGGGCTTGACTTTGTAGACATAGCTGCTTTGAGTTCATGATTGCCATGGCTGTATTGTGTTTAGAAAACAATATTTCACAACTTTTTTCCTCTGTATCTTACAGTCTTACTCTCCTTATTCTGCAATGTTCCCTAAGCCCTCATTGGGCAGTATAAATAGCTTGCTTAGGCCAGAGCCCTCAACTCTCACCAATTGTCAGAGTCTTACACAGCCATGTGTGGTGATATTTTGTTTGAGCTGTAACAAATAAAGCTTGCCTTAAGATCAGAGTGTGGAGTTGGCCACACTAGTTAACTTGCCTTAAGATCAGAGTGTGGAGTTAGCCACACTAGTTAGCCATAGAAGCCTGGTGGTGGTGGCACACGTCTTTAATCCCAGCGCTCAGACAGAGGCAGACAGATCTCTATGAGCTCAAGGCCACCCTGGGCTGTATGAGATTGAGCCAATCTAAAAGAGAAACAGAGCCAGGCAGTGTTGACTCACACCTTTAATTCCAGCACTTGGGAGTCACACACTTTTAATCCCAGCACTATGGAGGTAGAGACAGGAAGTGATATGCCTGGGTGAAGAGAGGCATGTAAGGCAGGAGGAGACAGGAGCTTGCCACATTCAGTGTGAGGATTCTTAGAGACAGGATCGCCAATTTGGTCTCAGCATTCAGTAGAGGTAAGAACTAGTGGCTGGCTACTCTGCTTCTCTGATCTTTCAGCATTTACCCTAATATGTGGCTCCGGGTTTTTAGTCTTAAGACCATTTAGAATTTGCACTCCAGCCGTGAGTTTCTACATTCACCTCTGTTTACTTCAAGGAGAGGCTTCTCAGATAAAAGCTGGGTGTCACTTTTGTCTGTGGGTATAAACATAGGTATTTCGAAGGCAGCTTTGTTTTGTCAGTTTATCTAAGCAACAGTATGGGATATCCCATTAGGGCCTGTGACTTCCTCAATTACAGGTTTTTGGTTGGGTTAATGGACTAGACATGGATTCCCTCTTGCAGAGTGGACCTCAAATACAATCATCGTTTGGTTTGCTACCTCAGTAATAGTTATACTACTTTTGCACCAATGGACCCATCTTCTCGGGCAGTTTGGTATATAGTCAGTAGAGATCATACCTGGGTAAGATTGGTGATGTCTTTGCTACTTCAGCAGCATGCACAGTACCGACTAGCATGTTGAGAGCAGCTGACCGGGGAGAAGCCTCTGGACGAGGTCCAGCTTGATTTCTCTGCAGCTTGTAGTCAAGACATGCTGTGACGTTTACAATAGATTTACAAAGATACCTATGATCTAGTACCCAAAATATATAAAAGAGAGTTTGAAGGCGTATACCCATAAGACTAGACAACACTGGTCCTAGATGTAACAAGTCACTAAAGAAAAAACCCCTGTGACAGGTACGGGAAACCTTCAAGAGATTTGTTGGTCAGATTTGGTGCCCACCCCTGAAATCAGGCTTTTGCCATTCTTCTTGGTTTCCTGCCAGAATGAGGAGATATGGACACATTGCTGTAGTATCTTTTATTTATGGTCTGGTGTGCAGTTTTCTGTGTGCTTACTTTCTATTTCTTTATCCGATAGATTTGTTTTTATTATTTTTAATTATGTGTCTATGTGCAGGTTTATGCACATAAGTGCAGGTGCTTTGCAAAGGCCACAAGCATCGGATCCCTCTGGAGCCTGGAACCAGAACAGGCAGTTGTGACCCACCTTGGGTAGATACACGTCCTCTGGATAGATACGCATCTCACGTCCTCTGAAAGAGCAGCGCGTAGTCTTAACCCTGAGCCATGTCTTCAGCCTCCGGTATTTATTTGTATTATCTTAACTTTGTACAGATCATGGCTTTTGGAAAAAAAAAAAACCTCTGCTTTTTGAGGTAGAGATAAAGATAAGTTTCTTCAGCGAAAACTTATTTTTGTTCTGACGAAACAAAATCACTTGTGATTTCCCAGGTCACGGAACCTGCAAATTCGTGGCAAAGCTCAAGCTCCTGGTGTTTGTCTTTCCCGTTTTTCCTGCTGCTAAAGAGATTAGTGTTTAGTTGAAGAAATTCTCCACCAGACACCAGACAGTTCCCTCCTCTGCCCCCTCTGTCTTCCTCTCTGTCCCCTCTCCCTCCCTCTCTCCCACCATTTCCTTCCCTCCTTTCTTTAATTTAAATTTGTTTGTCTGGGTGTTTTACCTGCATGTTCATCTGTGCACCACTGTGTGCCTGGTACTTGAGGCCAGAAGAGGGTGCTAGATCCCTTACACTGGAGTTACAGCTCTCAGCCACTGTGTGTGTGTTATGTTGGGAGTTGAAACCAGGTCCCCTGGAGAGCAGTCAGTGCTCTTAACTATAGTACCATCTCTCTAGTCCTTCCCTTATTTTCTCTCCCTCTTCTTTTGAGACAAGGTCTTGTTGTAATAGCTCAGGCTGACTTTCAACTTGATTCACTTGACTCAGCCTTCTGGGTGCTGTGATTATGCATGTGTTTGAGTATACACCATATACTACTATACTCAGTTTTAGAAAACAGAATCTTTAAGGTCAAGGAGTTCTTTTCATCACTGAGTTCTTTTCAACACCTAGCGAATAGACGAATGAGTGGATGATTGAGATTATATGGATGGGCTTCTCTATTAGTTCCCATGTCTTTCCTTTCTACTTTCATGATCCTATCCCAGGCCTTCTTCATATTTGTCTGAAGTATTGCGATGCTGTCTCCCAAGTTAGCGATCTTTGGCAGAGTGTATATTAGAATCTCTGTGCTGTGTGGATAATTTTGTTTTTACAAGTGTAGAATGAAGTGAGGAAATCCCTAGGTTAATATATCTCAATGATGATTCTAATATGCACTGTTACTGTAGAGGGTTCCAAGCTAACTTTTCCTTGGTTTTATCATTCTTGGAATCATTTGTCAGGCTGCAGTAGGGAATCCATCTAACATGCCAATTACACTACTCTCCTCTCCTCTGGAATCCCCCACTGTGGCTCTCTATTGCATATAGGATGCCTTCTGAGGGGCTTCAAGGCCGCTGCCCCATCCTGCATGTGGCACTTCTGGATATACTTTCCCTGATTCCTGACAAAGACCATCTGACCTTCCAGAGCAGCATGAGTTCCTCAGGGAACTCAAGTTAGCCATCTTTGTTAGCCATGTACATTGTTTGGTCAGCGTGTGAGACAGCTGTTACTCAGAATATAATACAGATTTATTGCTTCTTTATTGAACTGAGATAGTCAAGTGTGCCTTTTAAAATCTAATGTCTTAGACATTTGCAGACGTGGACAAAAAAATTCCACTGTGGCCCTTAGTTGTATCTTTTATATCTTTTTTAGTATCGAACTCAGAGATCTGCCTCTGCCTCCCGAGTGCTGGCATTAAAGGCATGTGCCACCACTGCCCGGCTTCACATGCTCTTCTTAAAAACTCCTGAGTTTACTTAATGTAGAGGTATATGACCGTCTACTGAAGCATGGGTAGGCTCTCAGGGACTGAACTCCCAAAGAAAACTGACTCTCCTTCCCTTAGCATCCATCCGTTGGCTGTGGCTTCTGGTTGGGGCTTCAGAACCCTTCATCCAACCATGCTGATTTCTGCCAGCTTGATCTTGTGCAGGCCTTGTGCCGCTGTTATAGAAAGAGATGTAAACTGAGAGTTAGAAGTGAAATCCTATTTGAAATAGTACGACTGAGAGTCAGCCTTGCAATGCAAGGCCATACGTGAATACCAAGTAGAAGTCGTCACCCTTACATGGGCTGCTCAGATAGAGACATTCGTCTTTCTTTTATGTGTGTACGTGTGCATGTGTGTGCATGCATGAGTGGGTTTTTTCATCCTCTTCCTACCTGACGTCTTGTCCAAGCCTCACAGGGACATAGTAAGTGTCAGATCCTTCCTTCCATCACGGGACAATGCCAGAGAAGCTGCAGGTTCTTAGCAGCTGCAGAACAGGAGAGGCTGCTAGAAACCATTGCTCAGGGAAAAGAAAAGTTATGACGCCCCTCCAGAAATTCAGGCATCAGCTTCTGGTTCGTTTTCAGTCCACTCTCTGTAACCAGGACTGACATTAATCTTGACTTCTCCAAATTTATCTCAAATAGCAAAGGGGACCCTTTATATCTGTTAGTCTTCCAGATTTCACTGGATGTGACCAGGACGATCAGAATTTGCCATGGCTTGCTTTGTTCAGAAAGCAGGATTGAAACCTCATACTAGCTCCTGGAATTAACATTATCTCAGCGTTGCCCTTGGCTACAATATTTCCATCCTTTTCCCTCAGATTGATGTCAGAGCTACTATTCACAAGATATAAAAGAATCCACGGTTTGTTTACCGTCATGCTTTAGAAAAGTGTTTTGTAAATAGCAATGATAAGGTTAATGATGATGAAATAGAGAAAAATGAGGCCTTTGCCACTTTTTCCAGTAGATGCTTGCAAAGCAGCGGTGGTAACAAGCCAAGGATTCCTAGAGAGAAAGCAGAGGGGGCAAAGGGCACCCTGGCAGGAAGCTGCAAACTGAAAGGGTCTGAGTGAGACCTGCAGCTCCTGGATTCCCTTTTCTCTGTGAAAGCGGCTGCCCTTTGAAGAGGATGCTGAAGACAGTGGAAAGACCAGGCAGGCTCAGTTACCAGTAGGAAACAGGGGAGGCACTAAAGAATAAACAAAGGCTTTCCCAGGTGGGGCTTTCTCTTCTACATATGCCCCTTTCATCTGCAAACTGTTCCACATTCAACTGAAGCTCAGAGCCTCTCTTCTAACAGGGCCCCACCCTCAGTCTACAGCTGTAAAAGGGTAGAGGCAGGACTTGTCACAGGACACCTCAGTTCACGTTAGTGTGGCATTTCTTTAAGGTAAGACACTTACTCTTGGGGTGGGGTGGAGGGACAGATAATAGCCACACACATCAGTTATAAAAATAATTGCGCTAATGCATGGGAAGGCTTACTTATGCCTCTAGATGATCAAGTGTTTGAGGGCATCGTGTCTTAGAGTGGGCTAGGGTGAAATGCGGCTAATGCTGCTAATGAGTAAAGCTGCATCCAAGCCCCCATTGCCTGCTGCAGAGCACGGGAATCAATCCAGATTTATGCAGACTTGTGTCAGGGTCTGCATTCATTAGCCAATTTAAATAATTTCCTATCTTAAAATAATTACAGCATTAGCAGTACTATTTTCTAAGACATATGAGGTCATAAGCAAAATGCCCCAAAGACAATCACATTCAATTTATTGCATTTATTTTGCATTTTTAATGAATATCCGGTCCCCAGAGCTTTGTTGCCTTTCTTTGATAGCCTAGGTTCTTCTTTGGATACAGGGGCAATCTGTTTTCATGTCTACACTTTAACTTTGTCATCAGACAGGACACGGAAACGTTATGATCTCTCAAAAGATGTTTTTATTTCACCCAAATTACTAAGCACAAATATCCTGTTGCCCAGAATAGGTATATATAGTTTACCTTTTGACTCCAGCAAGCAGCCCTCTGAAATTCATAGCACCTTTTAAAAATAAATTGATTGACACCTACTTTTGCTCTTGTACTTCTTACAATAGATTTGGGGACTGGGGCATGACAGTCCTTCCTCCCATGCTTTCCATATTCAGAAAACAGGCAAGGAATGGGCCAAATATCCCTGACTGAACATTCCTGTTTTCAGAGACTCCTCAGGGTGAATGTAATGGAATAAAAACTACACATAAGCACCACAAACAGGGAACATGGAACAGAGAGACAGGACTCGGAACTCCACTATGCAGATTTTGTTTAGGATGTGACGCTCAAAGGATTTTCCAACTGTAGCTGAATCAGATTTGAGCTTTTGAATAAATGTCAGGCCAGGAAAGAAAGTGTCATTCTTTATTTTATTATTTTCTTAATGTGTATGTGTGTGTGTGCGCAAGCGTGCATATTGCATATGTAGATGCATAAGCCCATATATGCACATTTGGAGGTCAGAGGAGGATGTTGGGTGTCTTCTATGGCTCCATACCTTCCTTTTTCTTTCACAAATTATTGTTTTTTAAATTTGTTTTAGACGTAGGCTTTCACTAACTCTGAAGCGCACTGTTTGGGCTCAACTTCAAGGCCAGCAAGTTCCTTTGTCTGCCTTGCCCCTGTCACTATTGGGGTAACAGGCACATGAGGCCATGCCCAGCTTTTCTGGATGTGCCAGGGTCTGACTCAGGTCCCCTTGCTTTCACAGCATTCTCTTACCCATGGAGCCATCTTGGCTCCATTCCCAGCATTTTCTTTCTTGCCCACAGAGTCATCTCAGCTCCAAGCACTATTGTTAGCCTTTGCCCACAGGTCCATGGCATTTTATACTCCTCTTCATTTTGATTTCCAGATTTTACCCGTACTTATTTTTCTGCTCTGGAAGGCCCTTTTGTACCAGCACCTTTATATTGACTGTGCTCTCTGTAGAAAACTTTCTGCTGGGTCTTTAGAAGTCTATCTTCTTACATTCAGTTTTCACCTGAAATACCTCCTACTCGGAGATGCCATCACTAGCCATGTTAACAGCACACTGACTTAGAGAACCTTGACATCACTGCATCCCTCTGTATCACATTCCTTGTTTGCTGTCTTCAAAAGGTTTAATAATTCTCTGGAACCATTTTCTTACTTGTTCACTGACTCAATTCTCCAGACTGGAAGTGCTACAGGAGAAGGGACCTTTTCAAATTCATTCCTATGTTTCTACAATCCAGAACAAGGCCTGGCACAAGGGGTATATATACTAACATTCTATTTGTTGAGAATTTCAAAAATTCTATTTGTTGAATTTCAAACCCATACTCTTCTCTCAGGCAACAAAGTTCACTGCAGGGGAACCTAGAACATCTGTAGGGGAACCTAGAACATCTGTAGGGGAACCTAGAATCCCTTCAGTATGACACAGGGGCCTGGGATTCCTGTCTTCAGAGATCAGTCTCACCTACCCTGTCAAAGTGGACAGTTACCCTGTGATGTGTTTGCGCGAGTCACCCTACCCTAGGACACACCTCCTTACTCTATCATCATTCATTAATTAGCTTCCAACCAACCACCTTTGTCTATAGTAAATCAGGTCTGTAAACATTTGGCGAACCTGAAGGGGTAAGGGAGGCAGGAACAAGGACAAAGCAAGAGACAGATGCACCTCTCAGAGAGAATAGCTTCAATCACACATAGGGTGGAGAGGAAGGTTAAAGGTTTCAGTGGCTTTGCCCTGGGCCCCTGGTCCTGAGGCAGATATTAGAGATGCACACTGAAGCTCATTCAGCTCAGGACAGCAACAGAGAAGCTTAAGACATCTCTATCTCACAAAGGGATCAACACTCTTACCCAACATCCCCAGTGGTCAATTACATAGTCAGGACCCAGCCAGGGTTGGTCGTTTCCACCCCTCTAGGCTGTTTCTCAAAATCAGTGCTCTCCAGATGAGATCCAAACCCCCAAGACCCAGAAAAATAAAGGGCAAACAGTTCCCTGGAGGCCTTCCCTCCAGGATGTTACTATGGACTGAATTTAGGAGCATGGGCATAAACAGGTAAACTTTACTCACAGGTATTCACCTAGTCCTAAGAATAATGCTAGAGAGAAATGTTGTAAGAATGAGTTTGCCCAAGTAGTAAGTCTCCATGAATACAGGTATTTTCCTAATTTGGTTGTGAGAAGGGAGGATTGGTACAGGGAGGATGGCCAGAACCACAGAGGTTGCTCTTCCAACACTCAGTCCTGCAAGGCTCAGATTTACTCAGGAAATGGGCCCCCAGCAGTTGCAGCTCTGTCCCTCTCTGAAGGTATCAACAAGTAGGCGGATGAAACACACCATGCAGGCAGAAAGTGCCGAAGAAGAAAGAAGCCTGTTGTTTATTTGGAAATTGCCTGGAAGCTGAGCTTCCTGGAGGTAAAGCTGTTAAAAACAGCTGTGTATCCAGTCCACAGACTGCAACAGTAGCGAACTGGCTGGCTGAGGATTGTATAGGTCCCTCTCCTCATCAACAAACATGTTCTGCAGAGAGAGAGAGCATTTGTCTGGCTAGATGGAACTCAGAGCTGCAACCAAGAGGAAGGCGAAGGCAGCAGGCTATTGTCCTGATTCCAATCATGTGCATGGCGATAGGCCAAACTAAAGATAGATGCGTGATGAGCAACAGGAGGGTGTGATGAATGGGTTCAGTTATGAGATAGACTGCGGACCATTCTGGACGATGACGGTCCCTCTCCAGATGTCACTGCAGCACCTTGGTCTAGCACATGTCTCGATGCTTTCATTTGTCATAGCCACCCTTGTATCACGTCCTTCTCATCTGCTCTGTGGCTTCCTTTTCTGGCAGACGTTCTTACTCTCTTCACTAACAGGCAGCCAATTTCCATCATCTAGTTCGTCGTGACTCTTCTTCCATGGAGAGATCTGTTGAAGCAAATTCCACCGGGATGATTTCGTTTTTCAACTCTGTGATGCCTGGCAAAGGAAGACACTGAGAATGCCATGCAGAATACTCAACTTTGACTGGACTGCAGCCCAGACAGCACGATCATAGCAACACTGTGTCCTCCCTTTCTGTGAGCTGATGGCGCAAAGGCATCATGTGCTTCCACCCGTGATGAATAAAGGATAAACCGGGGTGGGGGTGGGGGAAAGACAATGGGCAATTAGAAGCGCCTCCTGTTTGAAAGGGTCTGACACCTCTACCTTGAGCTCAGTGAACTGTGCAGACCATCAACACAAGTGCATTAGCAGACAGGGAGTGCTTGAAGGAGAAAAATAGGTGACCCGAGTACAACCAGGCCTCTCTGTCTCTCTGCTTGATGTCTATTTGGTGTTAGATAACTCTTGGCTTAGGGAGCTCTCTTCAGCATTCATCATAGGTCAGTTAGCAGAATCCCTGACCTCTACTAAGTGGATGTGGGATGTACCCTCCCCACAAATTGTGACAACCCAACATTAAAAAAAAATTCTTCGTGTACTACAGCACAACACACAACAAGCAGTCCACGGCTCCACTTTGATATCCTTCCTTTCCAGGTGACCTACTTGACAGGAGCCTATGAAGTTGGAGGGAGAAAGAGATGTTTAGATGTGAGGCTAATGACAGTAGGTAGAAGAACACACACTGTGACGTTGTTTCCAAATTGCTGTGACTTAACTACATTTTGTTCACATAAGGGTGTCTTCCTTGGTTCTGAATACTCAAGAAAGCAAACTTGCTAGTATTGTCCCAGCAATAGCTTCTATCTGCGTAATGTGTATAGATGTGGTATGTGTGTGTGCGTGGTATGTGTGTATGTGTGTGGTATGTGTTTGTGTGGTGTGAATATATATATGGTACATGTATGTATATTCACGTGTGTATGGTATATGTGTATGTATGTATGTGTGTGGTATGTGTATATGTGTGGTTTATAGATGTGTGTATATGTGTGTATGTGTATGGTGTATGTATGTATGTGTATGGTATATGTATGCATGTGTGTATGTTGTATATATGTATGTGTGTGGTATGTGTCTATGCGTATGTGGTGTGCATGGTATGTGTATGTGTGATATGTGTGTATATGTGTGTGTGTGTGTGGTGTGTATTGGACCTGTGCGTGGCAATGTAGAGTCCAGAAGCTGATGCCAGGTATCATCCTTGATCACTCTCTGCCTTAGTTTTGGAGGCAGCTCTCTTACTGAATCCAGAGCTCATCAGCTCTGCTAGCTGGGTGTCTAGTGAGCTCTAGAAATCCAGTGGACTTGCCTTCCCAGCTCTGGGATTACAAACAGGAAGTGCCGGGTTTTTTTTGTGTTTGTTTTGGGGATATGAACTCAAATCAGGTGTTCTCGCTTAGACTCTATTGACTACGCTATCATCTCTTGTAGGAGAAACAGTGACATTTAAATACAATGTCTCTTTCAAGGTTTTATGTTGGGGTTCAGCCTCAATGGGTTCATACATTCCATGGTAGGGGTGTGTGGATTAGAAATGGCAGGCAGACAAAACAGAGATACAAGAAAAACAAATAGAGACACAGAATAGAGTCAGGAGGGCAGCCCAGTGAATACTGAATTTGCCTGCATTTGTTTTCCATATGCTTACGTACTGCAATCCAAAACATGGGGGAAGAGGGCAAAAGACTGCTATACCACGAGACAAAGAACAAACAGAGCAATTACCTCTTCAATACCTGAAACATCAAGCAACTATATCCTGAGTTAAGTATTCTGTTGTTTAGGCAGGGCATGCAGCTACCACACCTCAGGCCAAGCATCCTGTAGGCGGCCACTCCCTGGGTCAAACCTCCAGTCACAACCTTGAAGGAGCAAGAATAGGCCCAAACTCTCTGACCTTTGGTCAAGGTGAACGGATCTACGTCCAGGGGCCTGAAAGTTTTGTCGGCCTTGAATCAGTGTTTACCTCACTGCCTCTCAATGCGGCAGCATGGTGCTTAGTGGATCTTTGAAATTCGATAGAGGATAATACTATAAGACTTTCTGAGGTTTAATAACATTCCCTTGAAAATATTTGAGAATGAGATTTGAGAGGAAAGGGGGTCTTAATTTTATTCACTTAAATATTTTCTCTATTTTTTTGTTCGTTTGTTTTTCCTGTTATGCTTGGTGAAGGACAAAAGAAGAATGCGACAACAGAATGTTGTGTGTAATTAGCCATTTAGCAACCATAACCAACAACTGAGTCTATAGCCAACAAGAGAAAGGCTTGTTATGTAATCCATGAAAATGACCCCAATTCTAATTTCCCTACTGCAGGCAGATGTGTGGACCTGGCACAATGATGCTCTTTTGGGTAACATATTCATTTCTGTGGAAAATTCTTCCTCTGGTTTATGTGACAGACTCTTGATACCCCGCTGGACTGCAGCGTGTACACTGGGCCCTGTTAGATTAGTAAAAGGCAGCGGTGGAAGGATGGAGGCAGGAAGAGAGAAGCATGGTGTAACCGTAGGCTTGACTGCGCTTATTCACTGGTGGTGGTGGGGGTTTATTACTCATGCGACCACTGCTGACGACTGTGAATGGTCAGAATGCCTACAGAAGATGGGATGCAGTCCCTTGTAGGGGCAGAAGCAACTTTCATAGTCCACAAGGAGGAAACTTTCATTTCTAACTCTGAGAAGTTATAAAAATGCAGGGCAGGGAGTTATAGCTGTTTTGTTTGCTTGCTTGTTTGTTTCTGATCAGTGTCTTTGTTGGAAGGGTCTGCTGAAGAGCGGGTCCTCTGGTCATGTGGAGAGGGGGAGTCTTTACTTGATTGGCTGCAGTAGACCAGGTGATTGCTGCCCTGAATTCCTGAGGCTTGGGAAATAATTGTTAGAGGGCTGTAGACAGACAACTTGGTGATGGAACAGTACTGAGAGATTTCCTGGAAAGGTTGAGGAATAGGGGAGAACAGAGGTGGGAGAAACAGAGTGGACTGGTGGGAGGAGGTGGCCATAGAGTTGATTCAGGGACTAGTTCCATTGCCAGGACGGCTTCACTGAAATGAAGTAGTAAGTACTAGCGGAAGTAGGAAGGAGCTACAGAACATCCAAGGAAGAACACAGGAGAAAATGGAAAACTAATGTGAAGAATTGAATCTGGCCAGGGGCAAAGGACATGCAGGTCCTTTTTAGTTGCTCTCTCTCTCCATTGCATCTAAAAGGCCCTTTTGCAGATATAGCAGAAACAAACGGACCTGTTGTCAGGTGAGAGCTACTGTGGGGGTTATGTGGGACATACTGTTTGGTTATATGGTGAAGATCAGCATGGAAAGTGTTTAAAAGATGGGGTGCAAACAAACGTGTGAGCATAATAAGGAGGAAAAGAGGAGCAAGGCAAGGAGTCAGAGTGGGAAGCAACCAGAAGTTTTATCGTTGAATTTTTGTCTGGCTCCTTTGCTTTAGGCCTCATTTCAAACCAGTTAGCATTTGATGGTGTGGAAGCAGAGCTGTTGGAGGGAGGAGGGCACACATCCCGTCCTTAGCAGCAGTCAGAGCTCGTCCTTCCTAATGGTGGACTACTGCAGCCATCAAGGAGTTGAGCTGGTACTGACGGATGTCAAGTCTGATCTGAGCTGATAAGACAGAGAGATTAATTGATGCAAAGGAAGCTTCAGGCCGGATGCTTTAGTTCTGAGTCCCCAAAACAATGTCCAGAGTGGCAAGAAGAGGCCAGAGTTGGATGGCACATGCCCATTAGTCCCCTTTGAGAGGCCACTCAAACTACTTCTGGGGTTTGGGGGCATTGATCTCTCCAACTATTAGGCTGGCAGAAGGGCAATGAGGGGAGAAATAATCAGAATGCCTCAGAAGAGGGACCACTCAAAGGGCCATGATAAAGCAGTTGGCAAAGATTCAGAACATAAGTTAGGAGGTAGTAACTATACAACTTTGTGGGGAACATTAATAGACAAAGTTGCATGAGGAAAACTTTTACATCAAGATTATGCTGAGTTAAATGCAATTGGACAATTGCCTGGACCATGCACCAGAATTCTGTAGACAGATATGGAACTTATACTCAGCTGTTTGTTACATCAGGCCCTTGCATAAGGAACAAGGACCTTGAATCTTTGTAAAGGATGTCAGCTAAAGTCAGCATCTAAGAAATGCATTTGAAAAGAAAGTATCTAAGTGCTGTTTCTTGCTTTCACATATGATGAACTTTCTATGTTTGTTTAAAATCTTAACAATATCAGTTATTATCTAATGAACAAAAGTACAGTATCTCAAGTAAAAATTGTTTTGGTTAGAAACATTTGGTGAGGTGAAATTTTAAAAACTGGGACTATTATCTTAAATGACTATATTCAATATTTGAAAAATGACTTAATATACATTTTAACATGAATTATTATATCTATAAATATTAAATATTTTTTACATTGTCAGATTATGTAAAGAGATAATTTAATTCTAAGCTATATTCCCCCAAAGAAATTATTTTTAATTTTCAATTTAAAAATACTCCCAGAGAAAGCAATTGCCTTGCTTTCTCCTCAAGGGGCACTTCTCCAGAATACTCTAGAATACTCAAGCCCATGACTCCCAGGTCACGAGTAGATGATTCATTTTACAAATTTTACACTGAACAACCAGAATGTTTTTCTAAAATTTACCCTATTAACAGACCTTTTAAAAATCTCTACATTCTCATTCCATACAGTCAGTCAACAGATGAAGGATAAAAGCAGTCAGTCGTGACAAATCTGTCATAATTTATGCATAACATGGACTGAATTAGCCAAGAAGTCTAAAGCCAGCTCTTTAGTCCTTTTGTCAATGGACAAAACTGTAGGTTACTACACACTGACAGCAGGAAGCATATTACTTAACATCATCCTATCTAAAAATTGATTGATGTCTAGAGCCATAATTTGTAAAGCAAGATAACCAAATTAATTGAGAGTTAACAAACATTGGCTTTTGGAATTTCTTAGAAAACCTCCAAAGTTACATTTCCAAAACTTGTATCCTCTTTATAGGCTTCAAGTTCAGAGTGTAATATAGGTACTGGTATAGACAGAGACTGCTTGTTCATTTCCCTAGCAGACCCAATCCAGCTGCTTGCCCAGGTAGGGGTGCTGAGTGTCCTTCTAACCCCAAGCGGGCATACAAGCACCCAGACCCAAAATGTGTGGCTGCCCACACGGGTTAGCCACAAATGTGTGGGCACCATTTTATAATCAGTAGGAGACTGCTTGTTCATTTCCTGGCTGCCCAGACCCGAATAATGACACAGAAACTATATTAACTATAACACTGTTTGATCAATAGCTTATACATATTTCTAGCTAACTCTTCCATATTAAATTAACCCATTTCTATTAATCTGTGAATCACCATGAAGTTGTAACTCACTGAAAAGATTCTGGCTGGTGGCTGGCATCTTTCTCTTTCAGCAGCTACTTGGCCTCTCATTGACTCCACCTACTTTCTCTTTATATCTCTGTTTGGATTTCCTGCCTGGCTTTACTCTATTAAGCCATTGGCTGAAGCAGCTCCTTTAATAACCAATGATAATAAGACATATTCATAGCACACAGAAGGGAATCCCACATCATCTCCCCTTTTCTGTCTAAATAAAAAGGAAGGTTTAATTTTAACATAGTAAAAGTACATATAACAAAATAGATATCAAGAAAGACTATAGTTACACTATTTAGTCCATTTACATTTGGCAAATTAAGGAAAATATCATCTATCCTATTTTTGTGAGTCTAAAGTTTTATCTAATTTATCTTTTACCATAACTAAGGAAAACTATAACTATCTGTTTTCAACTCTTCAAAGACCCCAGAAGGATATAAAATTACTTAAGAAAACAGGAAGTGCATTGTAAGCAACTTCCAAAACTTTAGAATTGACAGAAATATCTTGCTGCCTGGACAGTAACCCAAAGTTCTTCTGTAACATTGGGGCATCATCTTCAGCCTACAGGCCCATAGTATGTGGCAGACTTCTCCATGAGCAGGAAATGTGGAAGGTTGTTTCACCTATCTTGGCAGTTTGTCAGTCACTTTCTTCTGTATCCTGAAGAATGTCTGGTAGTTTCTTCTGTGAAGCAGGAACCCCGAAGGACCATCCTATCTTTTGGAATGTTCAACAGTCACTTTTCTGTGGATCCTGCATGTCCAGTTTATACAGAATACCATCAAGCAGTCCAGGCAAGAGCAGTTTCTTGCCCAAATGGCTGGCCTTGTCACACTGAAGGCAAATTCCATAAGGAGTTTCTTTAATGTCCATCAACTTCTCTGAAGTAATTGGTGCTGCCAGAAGCAGACAAGTCTCACTGCTGAGAAAAGTCTAAGTTCTTAAAACATTTTAAATGCCATATTCTGTAGGTCTTTGAAGTACTGAAGATATCTATCTAATGGAAATCTATCTCTCTATAACTAGAAAACTTATATGACTATAAGTTATAACGACTACCTATTAATCTATAATTTTTAATTAGATTACATTTTAAATGAGCTGTCTAAACATAATACCTTAAACAACAATGAAAATACATATAACAAAATTGACCTTAAATTTCTATCAATGGACCAAGATCTGTACCAATGCAAAGAATATATTTCTATATTATATCTCCCTTCTTTTTTTAGAAAAAGAGATTGACTGTGACCATTAACAATTTAAACCCAACCCCTTTTAAATGAAAACAAAAATTTATTTTGGAAATTTGGGTGTAGTTTTCTCCAAACTGCTTCCTGATTTTTGTTGAGCAAAGTATTTTTAGGGTTCGCAGAGACCTTTCAGTGGCCTTGTTCCATCAAACCACATTAGCCTGTAAGGAATTCACAGGTTCTCATCCTCTGTGGAAACAAAAGCAGAACTGTGTTTCCAAAGTAACATCTCCTTAGACTCAAATTTTGAAGTCAAGATACCTTTAAAATAAATATGTTGGTTTCGCTTTGTAGCCCCCAGAATCAAATGTCTCTCTGCAGTCAAAAAATTTAAAAAAACCACAATATGCATAATTCAGACTCTTTGTGTATATTCTATCTTTACATGGCTTAATTTTCCTTACTTCTTTAATCTATGACTGTATTCTTTTTTTTTATTATAACTACCTAGTCTCTTTTTCCTTTCTTCCCCAAGCCTACATACATTTTTTAAACACATTGTGTCTCGTTTAGAGGTCTTTTATGTCTGAATCTGTCCTATTGTGTACCTGAAATCCTTTTCTGACAAGGAGTATTTTAAAATGATAAGCAGTTGCAACAGCCCTGGATGCTGGCTCCACCTCCCTTGGCCTTTCCATTTGGTAGAGGTATATTTATCACCAGCTCTGGGACTGCTGGGTGGGAGCCATGCTCACTACCTCAACTTTGGGAAGCATCATGCATCACATGAATCCTTTTTGTCTGAGTAAAAGCTAAATCTGCCATGTAGTGAGTTGCATGGCCTGGAAATGTCACTATGTTTTGTAGGTAGCTGTTTGTTCATTTCCTGACTGCCCAGACTCCCAAAATAACCACACAGAAACTATATTATTTGCAGTAGTGTTTATATTTATATTTAATTTATATTTTAAATTAACCCCTCTCCATTAATCTGTGTATCGCCATGTGGCTGTGGCTTACTGGCAAGGTTCCCTCCAATGTCTGTCTCTGGCAGGGCTACATGGCTTCTCTTGACTCCACCTTCTTTCTCCCAGCATTCAGTTTAGCTTTTCCTGCCTAGTTCTACTCTGCCCTATCAACAGGCCAAGGCAGTTTCTTTATTCATTAACCAATAAAACAACACATCTACAGAAGGACTTTCTACATCAACTATGTATGGCAGCAGGACTCTGCCATGCTTTCCTGTCTGTGCATGCCTAGCAGACCCGATCCAGCTGCTTGCCCAGGTAGGGGTGCTGAGTGTCAGGCATGCTCTTAGCTACTTTCCTTCTAACCCCGAGTGGGCATAGAAGCACCCAGACCCAAAATGTGTGGCTGCCCACACGGGTTAGCCACAAATGTGTGGGTGCCATTTTATAGTCAGTAGGAGACTGCTTGTTGATTTCCTGGCTGCCCAGACCTGAATAATGACACAGAAACTATATTAACTACAATACTATTTGGCCAATAGCTTATGCATATTTCTAGCTAACTCTTACATCTTAAATTAACCCATTTCTATTAATCTGTGAATCACCACGAGGCTGTGTCCTACCGCTAGGATTCTGGCTGGTGGCTGACATCTTTTTCCTTTAGCAGCTACATGGCATCTCATTGACTCCACCTACTTTCTCTCTATATCTCTGTTCGGACTTCCTGCCTGGCTTTACTCTACTAAGCCATTGGCTGAAACAGCTTCTTTAATAACCAATAAAACATATTCCTAACATACAGAGCGGAATCCCACATAATACTGGTGCTGGAGCTTTCTATCTGTGCAGAGACTAGATTATATTCTCAGAGCACCACAGGTGAGCCCAGGTTAGACATAACCTCCTTCATCTAAGTCATCTCCTCCTGAAGAATCTGAGGACTTGGGATATCACCTAATACAATCATTTGTTGACTCTACAGATAGAAAACCAACTGTCAAAGACACAGCTTGGATGTTCTCAACAGTTTTCCAAAGCTGTGAGTTTAATGGCAGAGTATCTGGCAGCCTCCTTTAGTCAAGTAACATGGGTTTTTAGGGTGTGGGCCCTGGAATCAGCTTTTGCTAAGAGAAGAACTGAATGTCAGGGTAAAGGGCACGATGAATTGAAATAGCATGCAGATCCCATATCAGATGGGTGGTAGCTTAGGGACAAGGTTCCCTGTTCTCAGCATCTTCATAGGTCAGTTAGCAAGACACCAAAGGCAGAGTAATTGCTATTTACCTCTCTGTGGCTTCAAACATTGAAGATGTGGTTACAGACTCGCAGATCCTTCAATGGGCAAGAGAACCCATCCCCCTGCCATGTGAGACATGAGGAGTAATTTATCTATAGATAAGGAAGCTATTTTTTGGTCAGGTCTGCAAGACTGGACTGGTCATGCCTTCATAGACAGATGCGCTCAGATCTACGCAGCCAGAGGCAGAAGCAGCAGACTTCTGGCAGGTCTTATTTCCCATGCATCCTTGTCTTGCATCTTACTCTGATGTGATGGTGCTCCATCAAAGGGAATGACTTGGGCTAGGGGACTTCCTGCCATGTAAGTATATTATAAATTTAGCCTATTTTACTCAAGCAGTTGCTATTTCAGAGCCAAGTTTTATATGCCTGATTTTGAATATTATTTCACATTAAACAAGCTTTAGGTTAACTTTTATTTTTCTGCTTTACTTGCCTTAGGCTTAGTTTTGACAACACATGCAGGATACTATAAGTTGGGAGAAAGAAACTGGTCTCTCCGTTAAAGCCTGTCTCTGTAAATGAATCCATTTTTTCTGAGAATGGCTGATCGTTCACTTGATTATCTTAGTTATCCTTAACAGCTTACAACAAGTTGATGGCTTTTGCTCATTTTATTTTTCAAAATTTCATTTTACATTCCAACCACAGTTTTCCCTCCCTCACCCCCTTGTCTCTCTCCCAGCCCACCCCCACCCCACTCCAATCTTCCCATAGGGTATGGGGAGTCAACAAAGCCTGGCACATTAAGTTAAGGCAGGACCAAGCCCCTCCCCACTGCATTAGGGATGAACATGGCATCCCACCATAGGGAATGGACTCCAAAGAGAGACAACTCATGCACCAGGAAAAGATCCTGGAACCACTGCCAGGGACCCCCAGATAGACACGTTGGTATCTTGTATAAGATTAGGATTTTATAATTTTATACCCATTAAGTTTGAGCATTAAAACTTATAATTCTTGAATAAGAGATCCTTTAGTATCAGAATAAAGTTTAAATCATAAATGCAGTGCACAGAGATTGGGAATCTTATTTTCCTGATCTTTTTATAGTGTACTTTTATGAAATGCCAGTTTTTATACGACTCTGTTTCACCAAATAGCAAAAGCTTAACAAAATTAGCAAAGACGTAAGTGATCAGACATACATCATTAAGTCAGTTTATGTTAACTTGACTAGACCATTATAGCCTTAGGAATTTATAAACCTTAATCATCAAACATATTTTGCATAGACCTTGTCCTCATTTGTTAGTTTTCATTCTCAGGACAAAAATCATCAGGCAAAAATCCACCCTAATCCAAAATATCTTAGAGACCTGCTGTTACCTTCTTAATTCAAGGAAAAGAAAAGAAAACAAATAATCCTGGAGGCCAGTGTTACCTCCTTGGTCTAATAAGAGGGAGATACTGTGATAAGCAGGGGGCTCAGTGCATCCTCTTGTTTTATGGGTGCTGCCATGGTTGATTTATACCACATGCTCACCTTAATCAAGATGGTGGGAAAGTCAGAGCATGCCCTTTCTTTAACCTTAGTAATGATAGCGGCTGTGTCAGATGGCTGCCAAGAGGCTGGCAAGCCACGATTGTTATTTGCTCCTATCTTATCTGCTAGCATAGATCCTGCCATGTAGATGACATTTGATCAAACCTTGTCAAATAAATTTGTATATTTAAAGACTCCTAGGAAATGTGAGGTTAAGAAGGAGGCAATATGGAGAGCCGACTGTACAGACACTCCAGGCCCTGGTGGCTTATTTGATCTGAATATGAATAAATGTGTTGTTCTGGTTCACACATCTGTCTCTGGTGGGTTTGATTTGTTTGAGCTGGTCCTCCCGAACTGCATTCATTTCAGAAGCACTGATATATTTTTCCAGTCTGAGAAATGAGCAAAAACCATGTGCTTTGGTTCCTTTGTGAGTCTCTGAGGAAGCAAAGAATTCACATTTCTTGCTCTGACCTCAGTAGGCACATCTTCCCATGCAGAGGAAGAGGGCAGTTATTTCTCAGGACCCTCTCTTTCTTCACCCACATTACGTCACCCTGCCTCGGAGTGGAGTAATTGGAAACAATGGACTCTCCTGGGCCGCCACAAAATCTCCAGTGGAGAAGAATTCCTCAAACCTGATACCTCCTCCATTTCTCAGAAGCAGTAATAGAAGTCAGTGCCACCTTTGAGAGGGAGACTCCCTCCACTTATTGTGATGATGGTGAGGGAAAATAGAGCCCTGAGTGCTTCAAGAGGAGAGGAAGGCAGATCTCTGACATCCTCCCAGAGTCTTCAAGGCCTGGTGTGGGACAGGACATCAATATAGTGTCCCTCTTCAAGGAATTCTATTCATCCCAAGATCTTCATTTGCCAGGGCATGGAGAGCAAGCAGCATCATTTATGCGGTATAGAGTTCCTTGTACCTTAGCTTGCTCAGATGGCTAGGAAGCCCACAGAAACTGTTGCTATAGACATAAAGCATACTTCCTACTCATGGTTCTCTGCCTCAGGCAACTTTGCCCCCCAGGGGACATTTGGCAATGTCTGGAAACATTTTTGGTTATGATGACTGAGGCAGGGAGTTTGCTACCAGCATGGTTAGGTAAAGATAAAAAACACTAAGTCCCCTACTGGGTAAAGGACATCTCTCTCTAAAATGTAAAACAAGGGAAGATACTCAGGTTTGTGTTCAGTACAGCCTGTTCGGGTTTGCTGAATGAGATCTCCTGTGTTGAGGAGATCCATGTTGAAGTCCAACAGGGGCCTAGAGAGATGGCCCAGTTGTTAAGAGCATTTGCTGTTCTTGTAGAGGACGCAGGTTTGATTCGCAGTACACATATGGCTGCTCAGAAACACCTGGAATATTCCAGTTTCAGGGGATCTGACACCCTCTTCCAACCTCCTCAATACCAGGCATACACATGGTACAAGAACATATGTGTAGACAAAGCATTTATACACATAAAGTGATATGAAGTGCCCTTCTATATGCTGGGAATATGTTTTGCTTTTATTGGTTGATAAATAAAGCTACTATGGCCTATGGCAGGACAGAGTATAGCTAGGCAGGAAAGACAAATTGAACATAGGGTGAAAGAAGGCAGAGTCAAGGGAGACGCCAGCAGCCTCTGGAGAAGCAAGATGTGTGGTGACAAGCCACGAGTCTTGTGGTAAATCTGGAATAATAAAAATGGGTCAATTTAAGTTGTAAGAGCTAGTTAATAATAAGCCTAGCATGGCCAAACGGTTTGTAATTAATTTTAAGCTGCAGAGTGATTATTTGGAAACTGGCAGGTGGGAGAGAAACTTCCAGTTACATAAAGTAAAAATAAATAAATCTTTAAAGAAAGAAAGTTGGACTGGATAGTGAAGTCCTATGGGATACATCAAGTCCATAAACCTGGAATGAGCAAGGCAAAGCATCGGAGCCTCTCTGTATGTAACCTGCTTGTAACACCATGCCTGGCATGTAGTACTATGCAAATATTTGCTAAACGAAATAGGATTATTTGGGCTATGACATCTATATCAGGAAAGTGACTCAGCTAATTCATTGGTACAAAAAAAGTGGTGCCGAGAGATTTAAGGAGTCAGCCATAGTGGCGCGTGTTTGCAATCCCAGAATGCAAGAGGCTGAGCCAGGATTTAGGACTCAAGAGCAGCTTGGGTTTTACAATAAGACCTCATCTCCCAATAAACTACATTAAATTTTCCAAAACACCCCAAAATAACAAGTGAGAAATTTAAGGGTAGGGCATAAAATTGAGCTGCAAGTTTCCTAGAATCAGTCATCCAGGGAGTACCTACTCTCCGGGGACTTGGATTAGCCACCCAAGGCAGCTCAGTTTGAGCTGTCAATGTGCTAAAGGCTTTAAATGCACAGAAATAGTTTCAATCCTTGTCCTGCACACTTTTTTTTCTTTTTAGAGTCACTGACACCAAAGCTTCAGAACCATCAGTGCCTCTAGAGGTGTTTGGGGCGGGGTGGGGGGAAGACAGTGTAACAGTGGAGAAATCAGAAGACAAGATTTTAAGTTCAAAGTCCAGTTCTTTGCTCTGTCTTTATAATCCCTCTGGTCTCTTTCTCTCTTTAGGCTTTCTGTTACTGTTTCCAGGCTATTTTATTTAAAAATAATTGTGTGTGTGTGTGTGTATGTGTGTGTGTGTGTGTGTGTGTGTGGTTGTATTTGCCCTATGCGTAAGCAATTACATCTCTAGCCTGGAGCTTGCTGTCTGGGCTAAACTAGCTGGCCAGTGAGCTCCCAGAATACATTCGTCTTTGCTTCCCCATGACACTGGGGTGACAGTCCACTCCCAGCCTTCCCATGGGTGCTGAAGATCTGAGTTCATATCCTCATGCTAGCAGACACTACCCACTGAGCCATCTCTCCAGTCCTTACAGGTTACCTTTCCCAAGATGGCTTTCCAACACTTTGTTCCAAGATGTCCAACACTTCCAGTGCTTTGCCGAGTCAAGCTCACTCTTGATTTATAAGGATGCGCAGAGCCCTTCAGCCTCTGGTTTTCTCTGCCTCGCCCATGCTCCCACTGCATTGTTGCATGAGGCGCGCGGGCTGCGTCTTTTCACCTGGTTCCCAGCCGTAGAAATAATTACACAGAAACTGTATTTATTTAAATACTACCTGGTCCATTAGCCCTAGCCTCTTATTGGCTAACTCTCATATATTTGTTTAACCCATTTTTAATAATTTGTGTGTCACCACGAGTTGTGGCTTACCGGAAAAGATTTAGTGTATCTGACCTGGCAGACTTCATGGCGGGCGGCTCTCCCTGACTCTTCCTTCTCTATCCCAGAATTTTGTTCTGTCTCCTCCACCCACCTAAGGGCTGCCCTATCAAAAGGCCAAGACAGTCTCTTTATTTAACCAATAAAAACAACATGCAAATACAAAACACCCTCCTACATCATTGCATTTGTGCTGTCTCCCATGGTCCTCACCGCTTTCCTTTTAGTCCATCATGTTGACCTGTTTCTCCACACTGCCCCGTAGTACTAGCCATGCAGAACATTCTGTCTGTTCAGAAAGGACACCAATGCTTGTTCCTCTTCAGCCTTGTTGTCCTGACTTGGGAAGTGCCCTCCACTGGCCCTCACATGACCCTGGGGATGGCTAATCTCATTCTTGGTCTTACACAGTCCTCCTTCCGCTGTGCTCATTTCTGGGGTAGGGGGATTCTATATATTTCATAAATATACAAGTGGTTTAATACTAGTGGAGGCAGAATTTCAGAGTGAATATTTCCTGTCTCCTACAGGCAGAGGATGGTTGTGAATTAAAGAATTTCAGGTCTGCCAAAGGCTTCACTTCTTTAGAGCACTGTTCTGATTTCACATTAGCTCCCATCTGTGCTTGCTGTGCTAACACAACAAGTTGGAAGTGGCCTGCTGAATGAACTGAGGTTGCAACTCTAATAGATACGATGCTGAAAGATGCATTTTAGTTCATTCAGTTTGGGTTTAACTCTACAGTTTAATTGAAGCTTTTCTGTCTGCCATGTTGCTTTACCATGAGAGATACGTGTCTATTCAGAAAATGAGACCTTTAAAGTATTTATTTTTTGAGACAGGGCCTCATTTTGTGGCGAAGGCTGACCTGGAACTCATTAAGTCGCCCAGCTGAGCCTCAAACTCACAGCA
Organism: Ondatra zibethicus; assembly: GCA_004026605.1. Classification (NCBI taxonomy): domain Eukaryota; kingdom Metazoa; phylum Chordata; class Mammalia; order Rodentia; family Cricetidae; genus Ondatra; species Ondatra zibethicus. The sequence goes on along the minus strand of PVIU01005446.1, from coordinate 31,350 downwards.
ATCCTCCTATTGCAATCTCCTGAGTGCTGAGATTCTAGATTTCAGGCCTGAGCCATCACTCCCAGCAAGATAAAGATATTTTTGCAGTGCTACAAAAACCCAATTTTATAGCAGCTTTGTTGATATGTGTCAGTAGCAAAGATGAAAAGATAAAAGAGATCTTAATCCTTAAAGAGAAAATATGATGACTATTGGAAAATGGCGAAGCTAATGTGGTCCAGCATTTAGGTGGCCTGGCTCATCAAGTCTGTGAACAGAAAAGTGCTTCCCACAGATGGCCCCTGCTTTGTGTCCGCACAACTGAGAATATTTAAGTGGGGCGATGAAGGAGGGTTGCCATGACTGCAGCACAACACATCCTTCTGCCTCTGGCACCCACCAGCAGTACCACATTTTTAAGACTTTATAAAGGATTCCCTTTTCCACATTACCTCAGTGCTGAGGGTTTCTGGGATGGCTCATTTACATTTATGGGTCACGTGCTGAGCCATCTCTTTAAAAAAGAGATGAGGGCTTTGCTGTGAGCCGAGACATTTGCTGTAGAAGGTAGCCATCTATACATGTTTTGTTCCTGGCCATGGTGTAAGCTAAACATATCAACAACAGGTCTATCAGTTTTCATGGTAAGTTGTTTAATAGGAACAGAAAAGCACTCACGCTTGCCACCAGATATTGATGTCATCATATGGGCACAAAGGCTGAGAGAGCTCAGAGATACGATGTGGCAACTTCAGGGACCAGCAGCTATTTTCTCTTACGGGCTGTATGCTCTCTCCCTCTCCTTATGTCCCTACTTGCACATAGGCCATAGTGGTCATCAGTCTAGGTCAATACGCTTTCCAGTTAAATAGCAATTATTTATTCTTATGGGGAAAGGACATGGAAGACAGAGGAAGCTGAGTGAAAGCTCAAAGTCCAAACGCGAAGTGGAAATCAACTGTTGTAAACCAAGCCTTCTGTCTTCAAGTGCCACAATGCACCACTATGCCAGGGCCCGGAGACCCACCTAATGATGAGTGTAAAATGACTGCTAGCATATCCTCATGCCAATGCTGATGGTTAGTTTTTGTTTGTTCGCTTTGTTTTGTTTTGTATTGTCAACTTGACAGAAGATAGGGTCATCTTGGAAGAGAAAAACCTCCTCTGGGAAAATGCCTCCATCAGACTGATGTGTAGGCAAGTCTAAGGGGCATTTTCTTGATTGATGTTGGAGGGTGCTGCCCACTGTAAGTGGTGCCCACCCCTCGTCAAGTGGTCCTGGGTTGTATAAAAAAGGTAGCTGAATGTGAACCTGAAGAACAAGCCAGTGAGCAGTGTTACTCCATGGTTTCTTCCCTTCCTGCCTCCAGGTCCCTGCCTTGGTTTCCTGCCTGGGCTTCCCTGCGTGATGGACCGTAAGTTGTCAGCTGAAACACCCTTCCCTGCCAGTTCATGATATTTTGTCACAGCTACTAAAAGGAACTAGGATGCTGGGCTAGTAGAGTTTCGAGGAACTCGTCTAGTCCTTCCAAGTAGTTTCTTTCTCAAGGGAGGTTTAAGCCATTTAAGAATAAATAAGGTTTTGGGAAAGTTTGGGTCCACTCAATGCATCCTGAAATTCCTCTGCCTTTTAAAGCCTCCAGTGACCAAGCATTAAGGCTTCACCTGTGGGCTGTATAGTTGCACTGGTACCGGTTCTTGCTCCTGCTGGGGTCTGCTCTGGAGTCTTCGTGTGTCTTGAGGAGGCAGGTAGCACCAGCTTGGAGTCCCAGCTGGTTGTGAAGATCATAGTATTGAGAGGGCATCCCTGGTGGCCCCATTCAGGGAGGGCGATGTTACATCCATGTGTCTATAATGGGTTGTGGAATACTCCAGAACATGGATACAGAGAGAGAAGGTGATGGGTACTGAGACAGGGGTGATGAGATGAACCAGAAAGGTGTTTTTAACTGGTCCCTGATGGGTTGTTAATAATTAGTTTCTTTAATTTTGCAAAACTAGTCCTTGGTAAGCAGGATTGAAATTATTTCACAGAAGCATGTGCCATGTGCTATGTGCCAAATAATGCCTGAAGTCCTTTATAGACATTAATTTATTTAATTCTTTAACTAATTTGTAAAGCAGATAAAGTAATGATTATGTTACAGACCAAACAAATGAGGTTCTGAGCATCCGAGGCATCCAAGGTCATGCAGCTACTAAGTAATGGAACTGGGATTTGACCAGGAAGCCTGGCTCCTTTGTCCATTCCATGCAGAATAATTTATACTGAGTTACTAATGTCTAAGTCAGGATATACTTATCATGAGACTTACCAGTGTCTTCCAGGATTCAAGGGAGTGAGTGGGCTGGTAGAAGCTTCATAGCAATGAGTCTTTACTGAAGTAAAGATTGGAGAGGAAGGAGAGTAACAGAAACTTAGGTCCCAAGATATTCAAGAGTAATATGACTTGGCTTTGCCTCCCTGTGACTCCCCTCTCAGACTTGGCCTTTGCCTCATTCACTTGGTGATGCCCATTGCCTAAGACCTTGAAGAATTGATAGAGAAAAGGAAGGGGAGGAAATTGCCAGAGTCAAGGCATTTAAAACAGCTTTATTGATGCAATATAAATTATACATAAACTAATAATATTATTATTCTGTTCTGTTTTTCTCCTAGTTTGACCAGAGGTCATCTGGGAAGAGGAAACTCAACTGAGAGTATCTCCACGGCACACACCTTTAATCCCAACACTCGGGAGCAGAGGCAGGCAGATCTCTATGAGTTCAAGGCCAACCTGGTCTTGATGTAGCGTAACTCCATCAGATTGGCATGTGGGCAAGTCTATTGGGGATTTTCTTGATTAATTATTGATGCGGGAGGGCCCAGATCACTGTGGATGGTACCACCCCTGGGCAGAAGGCCCTAAGTTCTATTTGAAAGCAAAAGGCAAACCTTAGGAACAAAGCCAGTAAGCAGCATTCCTCCACAGCTTTGCTTCAGGCAGGGGGAGTTCTGCCTCTGGGTTTCTGCCTCTGGGTTCCTGCCTCTGGGTTCCTGCTTCCAGGTTGTTGCCTTGAGTTCTGTTGTGAACTTCCATTCTTCACAATGGACTGGAAAGTGTATGCTGAAATAAACCTTTTTCTCTCCAAGTTTCTTTTTGTCATAGTGTTTGCCACAGCAACAGAAAAAAGCTACCAAGCTAGGGTAGTTATAGATTGGTGCTCATGCACAGTAAGAAATCATCAGCACAATTAAGACAATAAACCTTCTCCAAAGCTGCCCTAGGCCTTTTGTAATCCTTCCTGTAGCCCTTCAGCCTGCTTTGCTTTCCTAGGTAGCTCTCAAGGTTTCTTTTTTCACTAGCAATAGCTTACATAATTATAAATTTTATGTAAATATGATCAAATGATATTTAATCTTTGACTTTTTAAACTCAGCGTGATTAGGTTGAGGTCCATCCAGGTTGCCATGTCAGTAGTTCATGCTTTAATTGCTGAGTAGTATTTCACAGTATAACAATGATATTACACAGTGTCTGTGTGGTCTGAACTTGAAATGTCCCTTGTAGGCTCATCTGTTTGACCACCTCATGGCCAGCTGGTTCTGCTATTTGGAAAGGTTGTAGAACCTTTACGTGGGGCTTTGCTTGAGGAAGCGAGTCATCATGGATGGGCCTTGAGGTACCATAGTCAGTCACTACTTCCTACTGTTGCCCTGCTTTGAGTATGGATACAGTATGATCAGACAGCCCTTGCTCCTGACACCAGTCCTTTCCTGCCACATCTTCCCCACCACGATGGACTGCATTCTCTGGAACAAACCTTTTTCTCCCTTAAGTTGCTTTGTTGGGGTATTTTATCACAGAGACAGAGTGAATATCTGAGGGCAAATCTTTAATTTTTGTTGGGAAAACACAGAATCCTGGAGTAAGTGCATGGTTACTGCTTCAAAACAAATGCCAAACTGTTTTCTAAGCAGTCCACACCGTTTCGTAGCCCACTAAGAGTATCTCATGGGCTAGGGAGGGGTCTCCCTTAGTAAGTGCATAGTGAAAATGTGTTAGGAAGCCAGGAGTGGTGGTATGTACTTGTAATCCTAAAGCTGGGGAGGCAGAGACATGCCATTCCTGGATTCACTGGACATCTAGCCTTGCCAAACTGTTGAGCTTCAGGTTCAGTGAGAAACCTTGTCACAAAAACAAAGTGGAGGGTGACAGAAGAAGAAATATGACATCAGTCTCTGGTGTCCACATGCCCATTCACACACACACACACACACACAAATACACCCCCCCACACACTTGTACACCCCCCCATGTGCACACACATATGCATAGACATGCATATGCACATACATGCATGTGCACAAATACATGCACACACGTACCCCCGCCCCAAACATATGTATACATACACATATACACATACATGCACGCACATACACATGCATATGCACACACATGTACCCGCCACACTCACATGCATACACACATACGCATACACATGCATATGCACATCATGCACATATATACATGCACACACATGGGCCCACATGCACATACACATACACACACACATGCACACACATGGACCCACATGAACACATGCACACACACACACACACACCACCACCACCACCACCACCACCACCACCAACAACAACAACAACAAAAACCTTTCCAAAGAGCTAGGAACCAAGTGGTCAAACAGATGATCGATCCTACAAGGAACATTTTAAGTTCTATTTATATGACATAGATTCTGAGATTAGATTTTTAGAAAAAGAGTTTATGGGAACACTAGCTGTTCCACATCCTTGCTGTGCTTAGGATGGTCAGTTTGAATTGCAGACTGGATAGCAGAGAGTTTGGAGTGGTGTCTCTTTATGACTTTGATTTGTGTTTCCCTGGTGACCAGTGGTGATGAGTGGCCCTTGCACATCCTTGCCATTTGTACATCTTTCGGTGGTGAAATGTCTGCTTAGGTATGTTTTTCTGACAAATTTCCTTAATTGACTATTGAGAGCTCATTAAGCATATCCCTTATTGCCTATGTGATTAGCAGTGTTTTTCTCAACTGTGTTTTTCTTCCTTGAAAATCATCTTTGGAAGACCAGAAGATATTAATTTTAATGAACCCCTATGTATCAGTTCTTCCTTTTGATGTATAATGCCTTGATTCTGGTCTTAAAGGAAATCCTTTAGTCTTTTATTATTACATAAGATGCAATTTAACCCTTCATCAGGCTAAGATGAGACTGGAGAATTGTTGTTACTGATTAGGAATAAGCATTAGGGTTTTTTCTCATATTTTTCTACATTTTAAGAGATGGTTTCATTGATTTTCCCCTGGTAAATTTTATTTTCATTTGTTTTTAATTGTTTTTGTCCTTGAAGTAAGCATCCGTAAAACTGCACTGTGCTATTGCACCTGTACTACTGACAGTTATGTCTCTGCTGAATTTCCTGAGGCCTTTTCATCAGTGGGGGATTAGCTTTGGTGAATCGACTCTGAATTTAAAATAGCCTCTAACATGGGTGCTTGCTTTCTCGAATAGAAAAAGGATATATGCAATTTAGTGTTAATTGGATATAGTATATATTTTATATATTAATATATAATTATTTGAATTGCTAAGTCATAGTTCAAACATTTAAAAAAGTGTCAATCAGAACCATAAAATTTTAAATTAAAATACTAATCAAAGCCAGTCAAGAATTATCACAAAATTAAATGGATTGGAGACAATGAAAGATATCATTGTCTATATTCAGAGAACTCAGAAAGAGTACATATTCAAACAAATATCAAATGTCTATGCCAAAAATTAGGATTAGTAGGATGTTTGGATAAAAATAATATCCAGAGCTGGTGAAATGATCCAGTTATTAAAAGCACATTGTGTTCTCTCAGCGGACCTGGGTTTGGTTCCCAGCATTCACATGGCAGCTCATAGCCATCTGTAACTCCAGATCTAGGAAGTTGACCTTCTCTTTTGGCCACTGCAGGTACTAGGTACATATGGAGTACATATACATACACGCAGGTAAAAACTCATACATATAAATGAAAATAATAAATCTTTAAAGGATTGTTAAAGAAGCTATACAGTATTTAATCATATTGCTACATTCCTTAAAACATCTAAAGCCCCTTGCTGCTATTGGATAAGTTTCAATTATATAATTTCAAAACAAAATTATATATATATATATATATATATATATATATATATATGTATGTATAATGGGGTATCATATGCATTGTGTAATCTAATCAAGATAAAGATGTCATGTCATCTTTTAAAGTATTTATCATGCCTTTGTAGGAAAAACATTAAAACACCTTTGTTCTTCTCTTGAAACACACACATTGACACTACCCACAGTCTTTTGCTTTGCAGCAGAATATCAGAAATTATTTCTCTAACCGTGACTTAGGATCCCATGACTAACATTTCCCATCCCCTGTTCCCTCTGCTTCCCCATTTTCAGGTGACCACCACTCAACTTCTGTAAGGATAACTCTTATGTTCCACCATGAGGGAGAATGTGTAATACTTGTCTCTCTGTGCTTGCTTTATCTCACCGAGAAGAATGCTCTCCAGTTCTATCTACATTTTAACAAATGATAAAATTTCGTTATTTTTCATTTTATTTTAGATTTTTAACATTGTGTTAGCCAGGGGTTTTTGAAGGAACAGAACTGATGCATGTGTATACATGGATGTTATTAGAATGGTTTACCACCTGTGGTACGGCTAGTCCAACAATGGCTGTCTCTTGAGGAAAAGACCAAGAATACGGTATTGTTCAGTCCACAGGCCAAATGTCTCTGTAGTCCCAATCAGGTTCTGGAGTCTCAGACAATTTCTGGAGAGCTGTTAGTCTTTAGTCCGTGCTGGAATCCTGAAGAAGTTGATTCTAATATCAGTAAAGGAATGCTTCAGCAACAGGAGAGTTGGATTTGCCAGTGAGACTAAGGGCAATCAGGCATGAGCTTCCTATGTCCATGTCCTTTCACGTGGGTAGCACCAGGAGATGTGACCAGATTTAGCAAGGATCATCCTATCTCAAATGATCCAAAGAAGAAAATTCCTCCCCAGAGCACCCATCTGTTTGGTGTTAACTGATTCCATTTAGCCATAGTCAAGTTGACAGCCAATAATAGCCATTATGGCCATAGTGATCTGTGTGTGTGTGTGTTTCTAGGAATCAGATATAGGGTCTTGCACAAGGTTGGGCAAATGACCTATAAATGAACCATATCTGTAGATGGAAGTTTCTGTCCCACCTGGTCCTATAGTTGTTCAGTCCCAAATAAACACAGGGGGTTATTTAATTATAAACTGTTTGACCTATTACTCAGGCTTATTACTAACTAGCTCTTACAACTTAAATTAACCCATAATTCTTATCTATGTTAGCCACGTGGCTTGGTACCTTTTCTCAGTGAAGCATTCTCATCTTGCTTCTTTTATGTGTGGCTAGTGAATGTGTCTCTGCTCTGTAGTCAGACTACCTGCCTGATAGAGCCAGAGTTTGCCCTGGCAGGAGGGCCCAGAAAGCTGGCATTTTAAAACGGTGCAGCTTTTTTCCTGCTACGGCTGAAAACTGAAAAGCATGTGGTCAGCTTTTCATCAACACCATTTAAGTGTTCATGGCAGAACCTCTTAAAAGAGCTGCAAGGTTTTACAGCTAAAGCTGAATCAGGAAGCCTCTCTTAGATGAGAGCGTTTGCTTGCCTCTAGCAAGCAGAGCAGACCCAAGAAATTGCTGCTACCAAGAAAACATGCTTTATTCTATTCTTTCCCAAGCTTTCTCAGGCTTTCTGTGTATGCAGTTATCCACGTGGGTGCCAGCAGGCTTGTTGGGGTTTATGTCCTGCCCAGTCCCCCAGCCATTTAGTCCCAGAGAAAATCACACAGAGAGTCTATGTTAGGTTTTAAACTGGTTGGCCCATTAGCTCAGGCTAAGTATTAGTTCTTATAAGTTATATTAACCCATTATTCTTATCTATGTTAGCCACATGGCTCAGTACCTATTTCAGCGGGGCAGGTCACATCCTGCTTCTTCAGTGGTCTGGGCAGGAGTGAGGAGGAATGGGCTTCCTCCTTCCTAGCATTCTCCTGGTCTCATCGCCCCGCCTCTCTTTCCTGTGTGGTTGACCTGCCTATAATTCCTGCCTGGCCAATCAGCATTTATTTAAAACATGATTGACAGAATACAGACAATTATCCCGCACCAATATTCAATAAGTACAATGACTATATACAATATATACAGGCAATAAATACATCAACATCTGTATTTGACAAATTCAGGGAAAATACTTCATATCTATCCTATCTTGGTGAGTCCAAAGTCTTGTACTTAATTTACTTTCTATCATAACTTGCTTTCTATGTCAGGTAAACAAGGAAAACCATAACTATAACTATCTTCAACTCCCTCAGAGACCCAAGAAGGAAATACTATTAACCAAGTAAGCAGGAAATGCTAGCAAGTGACTTCCAAAAAATGTGAGAAAGGACAGAAGCAGCTGACTGCCTGGACAGTCACCCAAAGTTCCTCTGCAATGTTGGGGTATCTATCTTCAGCCTAGAGGCCTAACAGATCTGACAGACTTTTCTGTGAAGCAGGATATTCTGAAGTGCTGTCCTTCCTTGTCTTGACAATGTTTGGCAGTCACTTTCTTTCATGTCCTACTTGTCCAATTATGACAGGATAGCGCCAGCAGTCAAGGCAAGGACATTTTCTTGCCCAGTGACCTACTTTTGCCACAAAGAAAGTAAACTCCATGCAGAGTTTCTTCCATGCCCATTATCTTCATTGAAGTAGATTGGTGCTGCCAGGAGAAGACATGCCTCATTGTTATAAAAAAGAGACCATGTTATTAAAACATCTTAAATATTCTGTAGATCTCTGATGTGTTTGAAGATGACCTGTATATCTAAAATATATCTTTGTTAAACCTTGAAAACGTACCTAATATGACTAAAAACTTGATTATAATAGGTGACTAATTACTAACCTGGATTCTCTTATTATCCTAAACAGTGGTAATAATAACTTTTAAAGACTAGAAATTTGCCTTACATTGTTAAATGAGCCATATAGATACAATACCTTGAATAAGATTAGAAACATATGTACAGTATGTTTTAACAAAATTAATCTCAAATTTGTATCAATATACAAAATTTGTATACAATATACAAAAGTACAATCCAATGTAAAACATTTAAAACTAGTAGGTGCTTTTTAAAAGTAGATTAAATAATCTACATTTTATCTTATCATATCTATATCCTCCTTTCTTTGTTTTCAGAGTAGATTTAATAATATACCCTTTTATCCTACCATATATCTATATCCCCCTTTTTCCTTTTCAAAACACTTGTTTTGATCTCTCCCCCTCTCTCTCTCTCTCTTTCTCTCTCTCTCTCTCTCTCTCTCTCTCTCTCTCTCTCTCTCTCTCTCTCTGTGTGTGTGTGTGTGTGTTTCTAGGGATCAGATCCAGATCTTCCTTGCACAAGATAGGGTAAATGGTCTCTAAATGAACCATATCCTCAGTGTTTTGTCTTTTTTTAAAAAAAATGATAAATCAACTTTGCATTCCTGAAATATACCATGGTGGGCCATGACATTATTCTCTTTATATATTGTTGAGATGGTTTGCTACTTTAAAGTTTTTTTTTCAATGCATGATTATAAGGGATACTGGTCTGTAGTTTTCTTGTAATGTCTTCCTGGTTGCTTTAGAACAATGCTAATCTCACAAAACTACTCAGAATATGTCTTTCTGCTTTTATTTTCTTGGAATGGTTAGTAGATATTTGTGATTCTTCCTCAAAAATTTGGCAAAATTTATCAATAATTTTATCTTATCCTGAAAATTTTCTTTGGATATTATTTTATTATTAACTACAAACTCAATTTTTTTAAATAGAGAGAAACTATTTAAATATTTTTTAAATATTTAATTATTAAATATTTAACTATATTAAATATTTTTTCATAGGTATGCTTTGAGAGGTAGTTGGCACTCTGGTAAGCTATTAATTTATTATGAATAAATTAAAAGATACATAGTAGTATCACATTCCTCAAATGACATAAGTAATTTCTGAGTTATTCTGTTTTCCTGATGACTCTGGTGAGAATTTTATAAATATTACTGTTATTCTTAAAGAATAAACTTTATATTTGCTTTTCTATTTTTTTTAAAAAATGTTCCTTCTGCACTATTTATTACAGATGCTCCTTACCGATGATGGGGTTACGGTCCATGCACAGAAGCATCTTGGTTGTTTATACTTGTCATCCCATGACTGATGGGGAGCTGCGGCTGGTAGCCTGCTGCCTGGCATTGTTAGAACCAAACGGTGTTGCTTATCAACAGTTTGGAAGGTTAGCATTCACAATTTGACATACAGTTTCTTTTCTGTAAGACACTTGTTTATTATTGTAATAAATTTTGCACATTCACAAAGGTCAGAAGACAACTTTCAGGAGTTGGTGGAGGATTGCAGTGCTTACATCTGAGGCTTGTGAGGCAAAGGTTCTTACCTACGTATCCAGATTGCCCGCCCTCGAGTACAGTTTCTATGTCTGACAATTGCTTTTGTACTTTTATAGTGGAAAATTCTAGGTCAAAACTTCAGACAATCTGTAATGCTTTCATGTATTTATTCTCTATATTCACCTTTGTAATATATCTTTATATCTTAAAATACAAGCTGGTCTTGTTCAGGCTGTGTAGAGTCCTGGCAGGATATGACACCTCTGGCGATCTGGCTATGACAGGTGGTGATAATCAAGAATCCATTGTCCTCTCAGAACGTCTAGCCCCTACAATGTCTGTGGGAAGAAAACGAGACACTAGGGGACAAGGTTTATGAGAGCTGACGAGGGGGAAGGCTCTAATGAGGAAACCCTGCTTGAAATTGGTCTTTGAGGTAGAAGGCAAGTTTTATAAAAATGCTTTCTTGTTTATGTCTGAATTTGTGGAGTAAATTTCTGTTCTGATTCACCCTACATGTTTACTCTGTGGTAAGTCACACAGAAGGAAAATGATTGGGTTGTTTGTGTTTGACTTCAGTAATGGATTAGAGATTATTACAGTATATGCCAGAAGAACTTTACAGTGTGTGTTCTTTGTTGTTCTTTTACATTTCCCCCTTTTATTGAAAATTGATTCTTGTCTTATACAATACAACCTGATTATAGTTTCCCCTCCCTCTACTCTTCCCACTTTCTCCCCATCTCCCCTCCTCTCCGGTGCCATTCCCTTTCTGTCTCTCATTAGAAAAGAACAGCCTTCTAAGATGCAACAACCAAACACGACAAAATAAAATGTAACAAGATAAAGCAAAAAACATCATATTGTAGTTGGACATGGTAACCTATCAGAAGGAAAAGAGTCCCAAAAGCAGGCACAAAAGTCAGAGACCCACTCGTTCTCACACCGAGGAGTTCCATAAAAATGCTAAGCTAATAGATATAATATATATGCCAAGGACCTGGTACAGGTATTTATTTCTTAACCAAATGGAATTACAACTGAAAAGTGACTTCATTCAAACATAATAGATGTTTTGTGAAACCTAGTTCCTGAGTGTGAAAATGGACAATGTCCCCCATAGACTTATGTGTGAAAAGGTTTGTCCCCATGTTTATTCCCCTGGAGGGTGAGGTGGATCATAAAGAGGTATGGCCCTGTGAGAGGCCTGGAAGTAGTTTGTGGGATCACAGCCTATCCTGTCTTGTCGTCATTACTCCCTTGTTCATAAGATGGGTGGTTTACTCCACCACAAACTCCTGCTCTGATTACCACCTTCTTCAGAGGTTCGAAGCAATGAGGTTACTTTATCTTGGTCTAAAATTAAAGAGCCATATGCCAAATAAGCCTTTTTCTTTATAAGTTAACTGCCTCAAGGATTTCATTATAGTAATGAGGATCTAATACACAGAGTAACAAAGCTGGGTTGAGATGGCTCATTTTCCATGCGCCACTGTCAGTGTTTTTAATTAAAATTCAAGCCCAGTACTGAGAATTATAAAATTATGAACTCTAAATAATTAGGATCTTCCTCATGCTATTATTGTTTTATTTTTCCAGGTTATTAAAGAGTTGTATTTTTATTTCAAAAAGAATATATCTGCTCACCACTTGTTGACTTCCTCTGCTAGATTTCCCTGAGAGACTGCACTCTATTGTTGATTCTCATGATGACACCCGACCCTTACCTGCTAACAAAGGGTTGAACTTTTTTTTTTAATAGAAAAAATGTAATGAAATCTAATGAAGTTTCTTCATGTTGAAATCAGAAATTAGGAAGGAATGTGGTTTTGGAATGTTCCCCTTCTATTTCAAAGACAAATTTCAAACAGGCGTTCCTCATTAGAGACCCCATCCTCAGTTCATGCATGTCTCCCAGTGCGCCATTTTGTTCCCACAGACATTGTAAGGTCTAGATGTGATAATATCAAATGATAATACCCACCCAAATCTAAATTTTACTAGAAAGAAGTTAGACTGATTTTTCTTAGTGATGATGAGGTAGCAAACACTTCAAAAAATAAATTTCTTTGTTTGCAAATGGTGTAGATATGTGCACATAGTCAGGCATGTGTGTACATGTGTATATGTAGGTATGTGTGCATGCATGGAACTGGGTATTTGGGCATGTGTGTATTCATGTGTATATGTGTGTGTATGTGTGCTTTCACAAGTATGGAGGTAGGTATGTGTGTATGTGTGAATATGTGTGGGGAATATGGGTGTGCATGTGTGGGTGTATGCATATATGTGTGGATGGAAATTTATGTGTGTGCATCTGTGTGTGTGCATATGGGATGTTTGTGTGTATGCATATGAGGATGTTGAATGTGTGTGAGAGCATGTGTGTACATACCCATGCAAGTAGAGACAACATGTTTAGTTCAGACAACATGTTTAATTAGTCTCTGTTTTGTTTTCTGAGGCCACATCTCTCACTGTCCTCACAGTTTCCAATCAGCCAAGTCTAACTGGCAAGCAGACTCCAGGGACCTGCCTGTCTCTACCTCCCTGGTGTTGGGATTACTGATGGATGCCCTTGTTGCTGTGGATCTTGATTCCAGTTCTCATGCTTGCACAGTAAACACACTATCTGACATGGGGTGATAACCAAGAAGCTGTTGTCCTCTTGGCACATCTAGACCCTACAATGTCTGTGGGAACAAAATTACACACTAGGGGACAAGGCATGATCTGAAGATGTGGGTGGGGGGACTCTAATGAGGAAACCCTGCTTGAAACTGGTCTTTAAAATAGAAGGGAAGCTATATTTAGGAAGTGGACTCCTGTGCCTATGCATTGAAGACTACTTTCCACTTTCTCTTCTACCAGGTTCAGTGTGGTCAGATTTATATTGAGGTCTTTGATCCATTTGGACTTTAGTTTCATGCATGGCGATAGGTATGGATCTATTTTCATTCTTCTACATGTTGACATCCAGTTATGCCAGCACCATTTGTTGAAGATGCTTTCTTTTTTCCATTGTATAATTTTAGCTTCTTTGTCAAAAATCAGGTATCATAGGTGTGTGATTAATATCCTGGTCTTCAATAAGATTCCATTGATCAACATCTCTGTTTTTATGCGAATACCAAGCTATTTTCATTACTGTAGCTCTGTAATAGAGCTTGATGTCAGGGATTGTGATGCCTCCGGAAGTTCCTTTATTGTACAGGATTGTTTTGGCTATCCTGGGTTTTTGGGTTTTTTTTTTCATATGAAGTTGATTATTGTTCTTTCAAGATCTGTGAAGAATTGTGTTGGGATTTTGATGGGGATTGCATTGAATCTATAGATTGCTTTTGGTAGGATTGCCATTTTTACTATGTTGATCCTTCCTATCCAAGAGCATGGGAGATCTTTCCATTTTCTGGTATCTTCTTCAATTTCTTTCTTCAAAGACTTAAAGTTCTTGTCAAATAAGTATTTAACTTCCTTGGTTACTGTTTCCCCAAGATATTTTGTTATTTGTGGCTATTGTGAAAGGTGATGTTTCTCTGATTTCCCTCTCAGCTTCTTTATCATTTGTGTATAGGAGGGCTTCTGATTTTTTTTGAGTTGATCTTGTATCCTGTTTGTTTGTTTTGTTTTGAGACAGGGTTTCTCTGTATAGCCTTGACTGTCCTGGAACTCACTCTGTAGACCAGGCTGGCCTGGCACTCAGAGAGGTTCACCCTCCACTGCCTCCTGAGTGCTGGGATTAAAGTTATGCACCACCACTGCCCACTTAAAACTCTTTCTTGCATCAGCAAGTCTTAAATAGAATTTTAAGCAGATTAAGCAAGAAAAGAAAAGCTGCCATAGCTAAGGGTGTGGAGTCTGCACCCTCTTCTCCCACCTTCTCTCAATGGAGATGCTCCAGGCTGTGCAGGTGAACAGTGCAGAGATGCACAGTAAAGAACAGCCAGTCAGAGAAACAATTTCTAAAGAAAGACGAAAAAGGCGTGCCGCCCACAGCAGTTTCCAACAGCCAGTGGCTATTATCAAAGACTTCTGAGTCAGATGGGGGTAAAAGCTGTGGTTCGGAAGTAATAGATGAGGCATTCTCTATAGTTAGACAAGACAGAAGGCGGTCTGGAACTGTCCTGGAATCACACGGACTTACCTGAAAAGGTCTGGAACGGTATTGGAATCACATGGACTTGCCTGACCGCAGATCTTGAAGGCGGCCTGGAACTGTAGTGGAATCTCACGGATCTGCCTAAGAAGGTCTGGAACTGTATGTATTGGAATCATTTCCCCCAAACCCTTCCCAGTGCCTACCTATGGGCAGCATTTGTTTTTCAACATCCAGCCACTGGTACAGTAAAAATGTTAAGTGAAAGCAAACGATATAAAATGGAATTAAAACAAAGCGGGGGGCACAGTGAGGATTCCCATGTCCACAGTGTCTTGCCTGCTATAGTGCTTGCCTTTTACACAAGCGCTCGCCTTTTACACACTAAAGGCAGAAATAACAGCAACCGAGAGAAGCTCAAATCAAACAAGACCTCTTTAAGGAAAACTCCAGGTTTCGCTTTCCTTTTTAAGTTCTCACAGTGTTTTATTTTGAGGGACTTTTGATAGAAGTTGCCATCCCGTGCCTCATGTTAAAATCATTTTACTCTTCACCACTAAACTGAGGTTCCCATGGGAATCCTTCCCAGCTGTGTCTTCTCAGTTCTGCCTACCAGCAGATCATAAGGTGAGTCTCGCTGCCCTGTCTCCTGCTGTTCATGCGCTTTTGGTCTCGTCCCCTTTGCTGTGTCACGATTTGCTTCTACTGACAGAAATGGTGGGAGTAACAGGGTGGGTCCCCCATGATCATGTGATCTACTGACCACATTCAGTAGAAATGTTTCTCTAAGAGCTCCTAAACAGGCTGGCTTTAAAGCCTTTTTGTTGCTGGCTTTGAAGACAACTGCCGTGAGCCCTATAGCTTCCAGGAGGGGATGTCTCCCAACACCTGCTTGAGCATGGGCCTTCACCCTGTCCTGTCCACATGCCAGGCACAGCAGAAAACTTACTCTCAGGCCTGTTGAAGACCTTTTCAGAGGACCCAGCTGAGCCACATTCAGACTCTAGAGAAAATTTGAGACAAGCAGGTGTTGTTTTAAATGGCTAAATATGTGGCAATCTGATGTGCAGCCAAGAAGATTTCAATCAGATCTGAGATAAAATTTTACTCTTTTTGTCTAAGATGCAGATCAGGTCTAAGATATTTAAGCTTATTTTAATCAGAACTTTAAAAGCCTTTAGAATAGTTCTAAAATCATATTTAAAAAAACATGTATGGCCAGAGCCAGCAGAAACTGATTTATAGATGTTTTAAAAGCCTGTCTATAAATTTGGCTTTCCTAATGTGTAAAGAGTAATACATTGTCTTGGCCAATACATCCTGAGCATGGACTGCCCCAGAGTGTGGCTGATATGCCTGTCTAGTTCCACTGAAGAAAACTTCTTCCTAGCAGATTCACTTATCTATAGACATTCTCATCTTCAAGTAATAATTTATTTATTACAATACTGTTCTCAATCCCACAAGATTGGAAAAGTCTAAATTTTGATACATATATAATTAATTGAACTGGGATGGTGTGTTCTGCAGTAATTAAAACCAACATATAGACTCTAGAGGTGCTCAGTGGTTAAGAGCACTTGCTGCACACATATGAGAACCTGGAGTAGAATCTTCAGCAACCACATTAAAAGAGGGAGCTGGTCATGGCCACAGGTGTCTGGGAAGAGCACTGGAAGTGGAGACAGTAGATCCCAGGAGCTCCCTGGCCAGGCAGCCTAGCCAAACGGTGAGCTTCAGATCCAGTGAGATACCCTGAGTCAAATAAGTGACAGAGAAGGAGCCCTGATGTATTTCTCTGGTTTCTGCATGTGCACAATGCTGCCCCCAGATACACACACCCGTCCCCTCCACTACACCATACACACTGAACCACACAGTCAAGTACATACTACACACACGCACACCCATCCCCTCCACTACAACATACACACTGAACCACACAGTCAAGTACATACTACACACACGCACACCCATCCCCTCCACTACACCATACACACTGAACCACACAGTCAAGTACATACTACACACACGCACCCATCCCCTCCACTACACCATACACACTGAACCACACAGTCAAGTACATACTACACACACGCACACCCATCCCCTCCACTACAACATACACACTGAACCACGCACTCTAGCACATACTGCACACACACACCTATCCCCTCCACTACACCATACACATACCACACACTCATGCATACATACACTAAGCTACACACTCCGTACAGCACATACCATACCACACACACACACACACACACACACACACACACACACACACACACACACCCACCCCGTGTACACACACCATAAACAAAACCAAGCAAGCAAAAACCCAGAATACTGATTTGGAATGTTCTCTAAGCTATCCGGCTGAATATTCAGATGCTGGGTGTGGAACACCTTTTATACCATTTGTCCAAAAACATACACATTTATACACGTGGCTGTTTTCTTAAGTGCTGGAGGAATACCTAGAGGCATAAACAGTGGCCTGACTGCCTCTGGGAACAAGGCTTGTAGAAGAGAGGCTCAAAACCACTTCCTGTACCTCTACTTCATTTTGTATGTTTTAGATAGGTGCCATTGATTTAGTCACCATTGAAAAATTAGCCTAAAACTTGTATTAAGTTAGAACAGCTTCCGAACACATACTTTAAATAAAAGAGGTTTGAAAGATAGAAATTTTACTAAAATATACATCTCCAGAAAACAAATGTAAGAAAGATGCTTCAAATCTGAGGTTTCAGGGTAGCATATGCGGGCACAGGAGTGGGAGAGATAAGTATCACGCAGCTATGATAGATGAAAATTTCACATTGATATCTTTCATCCCAACCCAAATCCCCCAGGGCAATCAGCTGAAGACCTTATACAGTAGCTTGAGTTTTTCATTTCCTCCTGTAAAAGCACCCTAGGAACTTCTCTATAAAAAGGAATTCCCTGGGATTTAAAGCCAGCATGGTTTAGAAAACTCCTCACTTCAAAGTTAGGTTCCCTGTGTACCTGTCCATGGGTGGCATCTTTCAAAATGAAATAATTAGAATTCGGTGGAAGTAGTGGCAGCTACACCTGGGGTTTGAGGTTGGAATAAGCAGGAAATGTGGTCTGACAGCCACAACACAAAGCTATTATGAAAAACATGTCAACTGAGTATGTCCTTGCTTAAGATGAAATGACTTTAATGTAGAATGGAGTATGGAAATGCCTAGAGACAAGTATTAGGAATGATGTCACAATATCCACTGGGGCACGGGCCACCCATCCCATAATGCTGAGCAGGTGAATATGATGCCTGCCTTGTCTACACGAACTCTGGGGGCATGCTGAGGGGCAGGGGTGGCATGGATGGTGTAGAGCTCCTTCCAACAGGCCTGTGCTTGCCATTTTCTCTCTTCTATTGCTGAAGCTATGCCAACCTTGTCTGTGTGGCAGAATTAACAGCCACAACTCAAAAATACCAAGTTTGGTGCATTGGTCTAGCTTTGTCTATTGCAGTCTGATAACTTTTCTAATTTTACACCGTCCTGTTTCCAGTAGGGGTCACACCTTCAACTCTAACTCTCCTGAGAAAATAACCTTGGGCATATATGTCGCCAGTAAGCTAATGGCAGGAACGTAAGAACCCCAGTCACCTCACTGCACACCACTGTGATACTGAGATGGACCTGACAGTATTGGAAAACCAGTTTTCACACATGTGGGCTTGGCTGAGAAGCTGGTGCTGAGCCTGGGTCACCGGGGAGCTGGTCTCTGAAGTGCCCGACACCCTCTGGTTCGCAGCACATTCTCATTGATTAACTCTGTTACATCTTAGAAATGGCTGTAATTACTGTTCAGCTTCTAGAGGGAAGTTGCAACAGGGTTTTCTTTCTAGGAGAGAACCAATGCTTAATTTCCAGGGGCTCTCTTCATCTTCCCTTTACCAAGCATTTGCTGAGTTCATCAGCACATTCTCTGGAAGGGAATGAAACAAGCCGAGAGTAGAAGGAACTTTCCTTTATCACAACAGAAGCCCCCACCCCAACCCAAACACTCCCCAGAGGGGGTTTGGCCCATGCATATTTGTAACTGCTGGCTTATAAAATGTTTCAGATTAACACTCAATTCAGACTGAATGTTTCCCAGTCCCCAGTAAATGACAAAAGATTGATTCTGGGTCGGAACAGATCTGTTCACCCTTGCATTTTGAGTTTCCCCGGAGGATTAGGCAAGGCCTTTCATCGCTTGGGTGCCCAGCACATATGCTGGCCTTTCTGCATGCTGGAGATGAAAATGCACTATATGAAGCTGTCAGCCCTCTGCCACTGCTCGTGGTGGAATTTGTACGTAGGCAAACTTTCTGTTACTAACACCAGTGCTCGTAAAGTCTGTAGCCATAACTGCCTTAACTGTGGTAGTTCCTCTAATGGTGCGGTGGAGACACTGAGCCTGTTTGGAGGCAGACATGATAAATTGCCTGCCAATCAAAGACCCTTTTGTCCTTGCCTGGGTCACTGGGTTGTTCGATGCCATGAATCAACTCTGACCTCTTCCTATGTCAGGGGTCACTTACATCTTTGTGACTAGGTCACATTCAATGGTTTGAAGCTAACATGTTCTGGCATCTGCTTGAGTCATGCAGGAGTGCTGACCCTGCCTTCCAGGCTGCAATGGGTGTTCCCTTTGAACATCGCTGCACTGATGTTTACCGTGTTGACTACTGAAGCTTCCTCCCCTCCTGGTTGATCTTTCTTTTTTTCTAGTCTGTGTAGACATTTGTTTTCTTGAAATACACAGTGAATGCTTTCACTTTTAGCAAATTTCCATCCAGCTCTACAATCCTTAATTGAGTGAGGCAGGCATTCCTAACCTTTAAAGCATGGCTTGGCCTTGACCTCCCGGCATCTGTATCCGGGTGCCTCCCTGGGCCTCAGGACTCCCTCCTCTAAACCCCTTCATGGTCACCTCCAATCTGAGTACCATTTTGCTTCATGGTCACTTTGTATAAGCTAGAAGAGCTTTCCCATTGTCAGCCTGAGTTTCCCCTAAATCCCCGTTTCTAGATAGACTTTGCAAAGGTTCAAAGCAACCATCCTGGTGTGCTTACTAGCCTTAGTAAGCCACGTTCAAGACGAGCTGCCCATTGAGACCATTCCGCCCCCAGGAGCACAGCACCATAGAGCGTACATACTTTGGCCGTCAGCACAGTGAGACTGGAATGGAGGTGGACAAGTGCAGAACTCTCCAGCATAGCGGGAGGCCAGTGTTGTCTGCATTCGGACTTAACAGCCTGAAGCCTAGGCGCCTCTGTAAACTTTAACGCCCCCTAGAATTCTTGCTCTGTTAGTTATACAACAGCTTCAAGAAATGCGGTTTCAAGCTTGAGAAAGAAGCAAAAGTCTGTTATCTCTATTTTCTGCATGAGGCTCATTTCAATCAATTTGTTATAAATAGTCTAGATAACACAACCAGACTCATACTACTCCTAAGGACCAATGATTAGGGCAGTGTAAAAGAAGGGGTAAGGAAGGAAAGATGAGACTTCCTCTAGTCTTGTGCACTCCCAGATACAGAAAGCCATGGATGGGCTGCTGTAGTTTGAATCACTATGTCTTCCATGGATCACATATTTGGACGCTGGCCTGGCAGGTAGAACTGCTTAGGAGAGGCGTGGGACATTCAGTAGGGTGAGGACTTGGTGGCAGAAGGGAGGCTTGGGCACAGGCCTCGAGGCTCCAGTTCCTACGCCCCCACCTATGCTCTGTCTTCCTTGCCATGATGGGCTCTATTCACCTGGAGCTGGGAGCCGGAAGAAACCCTGCTTTCTTAGGATGAGCTAGTCAGAGTATAAGAGCAGCAGAGAAATAACTAGGACAACGTTGTTTTTCAGTGTGGATGTGAGCTAGTGTTCATGAGAGTGCACACATGTGCGTGTGTGTGTGTGGATGTGAGGGCACGTGCGTGTGCACACACACATACACACCCACACACACACACTGTGTTTCATGACTCCGAAGGCACTGCAGCAGATTGCCACTCACGTGTGTGGGAACCTTTCCAATCACGTTAGTATAACAGCCTGTACAGATGTAAATTCCTGTGTCTGAGATGCGTGCTTATCCACAGAAGCTCACAAAACAAGATCCGAAGTGCTGACCTTGGAGAAGAATGAGCTCTGAGATTTGGGTTCTCTCTGTTTACAGCAAGATTCTGCTGTTTTCACGGTTGCTGCTGTACAGCCTGTTTGGAAATGTTATAGGCCCCTAGAGGCCCGCCCCCTCATGAATAGGCAACTGAATGTCCCTCCCTCCAGGCTGAGAGGGATGCTGCTCCCCTCCTGGAATCTTTTCTATTTAAAAAAACAAACAAACAACAACAACAACAAAAAACAGCGTGCTTAACTTGTAAATGTAGTTTCCAGTGCTGCAAAGAATATTTTTGTTTTGAATAACAATCATGCTCTTTTCTATAGCTTGTGGTACTCTGCCACAGTGGAGAAAGGAGCCCTTCGAAAGGAGAATGCAGTTGTGGGTTCAGCAGAGCCCAGTTCCCCATCCTTTGTAAGCAACGCTGCAGACCCGTCTCCTCCAGCACACAGCACACGCACTGATTCCCGAACGAATGGAGGTGAAACAGAGAAGCAGCTTTTCCTCCTCATATTTCACCGCTGTGATGCAAGCTGCTGAGGCCCCTGGGTTTCTCTAGCCTCTGGGGCACCTTGTACACACAGCTTCATCGATTTGTGACTCGGTTTTCCCTCTTGGTGCTAAACTTCACACCACCATCAGGTGGACTGAAGAAAATAATTCATAACAATGCTTAGGGTGCTACCTACTCCGCTGCATCTGAGATCAATACGGTTCCAGATATCACTGCTGACATAGACTCTGGTGTTGTAGAAATGTGCCCCCGTGATTGTTGGTTTTCATGTTGATTTGCCATGAATTAAATCACTTGAGTGATTTATTCTGCCTGAAGAATTGCTCTGATTGCCTTAATTCATATGGGGAGACATAGCCCACACACGGGCGGCACCTTCTGGTAGGGAGGTAGCAGGAAAATTGTTCACCTTTGCTACTTGGCCTTCTTCCAGCAACTAAATGGACTTCTCCTCCCACTATTTCCTTTGATGCTATCAGAACCAGTGTCTCTAGGCTGCCCTCATTGACCAAGGTGGTTCTCCAGGAACCTTCCAGATTTTCAGTGCCAGACTGGAACTTCACAGCCACCCAGCTTCAGGTTGTCATCCTTCCCTGTGTGAGAGAGCCACCGTAGGGCCACTCCAGCTGCTAAGGGACCAGCCTCGGGGACTGAAAACCTACCATCTCTGTCGTGAAACAGCTGTCATTACTATTTTAACATAAGATTTAATACATTGTAACATATTTATATATTTTTATTACATATACATTTGCTCTATTGGTTCTGGTCCCTTGGAGACCCCCAACTAGTACTGGGATACCCTGAATGAGGTGCTGCTCTGATGGACCCTCTATGCATTGGAGTGTTTTGTGGGAAGAAACTGAAGATTTTGTAGTTTTGTACTGGAAAAGCCTTTGAGTGCTTAGTGTTTAACTAGCTGTGGTGGAGACTTAGAAGACAATGCTGAGATATAAGTGGACAATGGTGGCCTAGCTTGTGAGGTTTGAGAACGAAGAAGAAGCCTCCCTCCAAGGCTCTATGAGAGCCGTTCACGTGACACTTTGAACTAAGAATCTGTGGAAAGGAAGCCTTTGGTGCTTTATTGGAGCAGTGGATCCTGGCTAGCTGGGGCTGAAAAATCAGCTGTGGTGAAGAAGCGATCAGCATTACTGAGTGAACTTTCTGGGAAGTATTTCCTCAGGGTCAGCACACAGGAACTGTGGTCCAAAGTGGGGCACGCTTACATCTCCTGCTGGAAGCTGAACTTGGCCATTTTAAGCACTCAGTACTGGTTGTGGTAGGGCAATTAAAGGCAGTTGAGGCTTGGCACGGCGAGAGGCCAGGAAAGGAAATTGCTGAAGATGCAGCCTCCATTGCAGGGGAGACCCCAGCGCGTTGGCTGTGCGGGGCTGAGGTGACTGCCACAGACAGTCTCAGGTGTTGAGTGGAGACATCCTGAACTTATGAGACGAGCTGGGTGTGCTGCGTGTGGCAGAGCTTGAGATGTGGTGCTACCCGAGCCCCTTGAAGCCTCAAAGGTCCCTGGTGAACCCCAGAGGTTGGACACTAAGATATTTACACCACTGAAGCACGATTTTTCTTTGATCTGTTTGTAACTATTTCTTGGTTCTTCTCTTTTGAAATAAGGAGGTGTGGCATTTTTTTAAAAAAAATTTTATAGGAGCACACAGCTAAAAGGTTTTTTAAAGGTAGAAAAAGTTTAAGACTATGGAACTTTAAAAAGTTGGACTATGTTTTATATTGTGACATTAACATGAGATCTCAGGTAAAGGAAACGCAAAGGACATGGTATAAGAGTGACGTGTTTGTGTGTCAAGTTGTTTTCTTAGCTTTTGTCAACTTGACCCAATGTAGAGCAGCTGGTGAAAGGGGATCTCAGTTGAACAATTAGCTTCATCAAGCTGGCCTGTGGATGGCTTTGGGAAATTTTCTTCATTGCTTGCTAATTGCTGTAGCCAGGACTACTCTAACGTTGATAATTCTATCCCTAAGCAAATAGGTTTGGACCGTCTAAGAAAGATACATAGCTGATAAGTTTTAATAACCATTGACCTAACAAAAGCGTGTCTGTTGGGGGTAGTGAGTATGCCAGAGGAAGCAATCCAGTAAGCCCGTTCCTACCTGCACTCTGCTTCAGTCCCGTCTCCAGACCCCTGTCTCGAGTGCTTGCTTTGGCTTCACTTGATGGGCTATAAGCCAAAATAAACCCTTTCCTCTTCAAGTTGCTCTGGAGCAATGTTTTATTACAGCAACAGAAAGCAAACGAGGACAGTTCTCTACCCACAATTTTTAATATAAGTCCAGGTACATTTACTCTTCAGAAAGCTTAGGATTTTTCTTGAGATCTTGACCTCTTTTTCCCAAGTACTGCATATATATACATATATGGTATGTATCTGAGTTGAACTCATGACAAGAAAACTTAGAAAGCCAGCCCATTAGCCTTGCTTAAAGTCTTTCCCCACCTCCCTATTGCCGCACCAGCACAGCCTAGATGCCAAGACTGGCGAGGGGTGCCAGGATTGAGACACAGAGGCTTCTTTTCAGGTGGAAGAACAGCAACCTTTATTTTGGCCTGAACTAAAGCCTTTTATACCTCTACTGCTTCTGTGGAAAAACCACGGGCCAGAAAGAACACAAACATCCTTGTCAATTACAGACCACAAGGACGTTATCCTGTCGGTCAGGGGGAGTGAGGGCAGCTAGATCACAACACCTATCATCTATAGGAGGACATTCCAAACTTCTCAGTAAGATATAAATGACTGTTTGCAATGTGTCTCTCAATTACTCCCTCCTTATCTTCTTGACGCCCTCTAGATACGTTTCATACTGCAACAATGCTGAACATGACTAGCCCCAGCTATGGCACTGTATTATTTTCTGACTTAGGCCTTTGAAAATGCAAAGAACAGAAGCCCATGTCCCACGTCCACCCCCTTTGCTCCTTGGAAAACTCTGGCTTCTGTGATAAATTTTATGTCATGCATTTATGGCTCCATTCTCTGCCTTGTACAAATTTTAATTCAACACTTACTTTCTGTGGAATAATCTTTTTGTACACTGTAAATACATATTACTCTCATTGGCTATTAAAGAGCTGAATGGCTGATAGCTAGGCAGGACTTTCAGGGCAGAGAGGATGCCGGGAAGAAGGATGGGGGTGTCTCAGGAGTTGTCAGCCAGATGTGGAAGAAGCAGCATGGGAAGATCATAGATGAGGCAAACAAGTCTCAGGGCAGCACATAGAATAATAGAAATGGGTTAATTTAAGTTATAAGAGCTAAAGCTAAAAACAAGCCTAAGGTATCAGCTGAGCATTTATAATTAATAATAAGTCTCTGTGTGGTTATTTGGGAGCAGTTGGTGGGATAGGGCTGACCAGTGGACCTGATGACTCTGCCTACACTTACTGCCAGATGTGACAGTGCATTTACTTATAGGTCTATTTCCTTGACTTACCCATGAGTTCCTTGTGGGCATGGATTAAGCCTTATTCATTTTGTATTTGTACTGAAAAGGCAACACACAGATCTACTGATTTTAAAAGTTCTTTTCATGTTTAGAAGTGGAAAATAAAGAATAAAAATATTACTAAAGCATTTAGTGGTTTTTTTTGTTGATTTTCCTTTCTTTACATTAATGAGGACAGATATTATATGTAAAATATTTCCTAGAACATTGTATATTTATGTAAATTAAAAGTAGCTCTCTCAAGAACAAGCCTGGTACTTTTAAGGATTAATTACATTGACCATCAGGTATCACTGTAAGTGTCAGGGGAAATTCTGAAGGGGAAGAAGATCTATTCTAGCTCATGGTTCTTTCAATCTGCAAGAGAGTAAGACAAATAGCAAGCAGAGCAGTATAGAAACTTATGACAGCAGAGGTAAGCAAAAGAGTTCCAGATCTTTAAAAGAAGAGTCAGACAACTGCCGCAGGGGTCTAGGAAGGGGTTTTGTTCAGAAGTAGCTGTATTTGATATTGGCCTTGATGCACTAGACAGGGATGGATAAAAGGCAAGACAGGGGAATGTGTGTAAATATTGCATGTGACTAACATGGAGACCAGCAGCCATCTACCTGGCTCCATCTTACGCTCAGTGTGAGGATGCAGCAGGAGAATGTAAAAGAGCCTGAGTCCACTGACCAAATGAGGACATTTGACTTAAATCAGCAGACAATAGGAACAATATTTTGATCAGGTAAGTGGGATTAACACAATGTTTACGAACATCTGAATGGTGAGTATGTTGATTACATGGAAGAAGAGCATTTCAAAGAGACAGGAAATGGGAGACTCCTGGGTAAGTGGGAGGTGTAGAAGCAAACATAGTATCTGAGGAACCTTGAAGAATCAAAGCAAAGAGTCTTATTGATGTAAATTTAACAGTATAGGCATCATGTGACTCAGGCTTAAAGCCTACCTAGGAGAAAAACTATGGAACTATTAATATAGTTTGAGAAACCAAACAATATCAGTGGGAATATTTGGAGTAGGCAGTACACACTAATTTTGAGTACCTCCAGGTAAATCTGAAATTAAGGAGGGAGGTCAGCCTTACAACTGCATACCTGTAGCCATCATTATCCTCAGAGAACGTTGTATGGGGGAAAGGAAGGGTAGAAGAAAGCCAAGTACAGGATGGGGTAAGAGCCACACTTAAGGCTTTAAAGGGAAAGAGAAGTCAGTGAACAATCATAGTATTATTTGAACTGAATGAGTAGGGAGGGCACCATTTCAAGATATTCTAGGAGGAGTTTTGATTAAAAAAAAAAAACGGGAATAATCCTGGAAACTTAAGCACACTCACTTCCTTAAACATTAGCTAAAAGTTTAACTGCATTTTCATAGTGCTTTGAAGTTCATGTTCCTTGGTTCCATTTGTTTCTACATCTGTGTATACTTCTAGACTAAAAGCTCATCTAAGACAGAGCTATGCCTTGTCTGTGTTTTCTCACTTGACAGAGTACCTAGACTATAGCTTGGGCCCAATGATAGCCTGTTGAGTGATCAGCTAAGCAACCAAGGCAACGGAGACGACAAAAACGAGGAAAGGATCACTGGACTTAAGAAGCATAGCTCTTGACATCAAATCATGAGTGAGTCATTTTCTGCTCTGAGAAAGGAAGAGGCAGTTTATGAAAAGAAGATACAAAAGGGAGCATGAGAAAAACTTCCGAGTTCTCCACCATGGCGTAAAATTTAACTAAATTCTCATAAATTTAAGCGTTGTGATCTGTGAGGTATTTACAGTGAAACTGTCTAAGAAATGAAGAGTTCTGCACAGTCCAGATGCTTGAATTCAAGTGGTCAAATGATTAATGATACCGCTGGGCACATCCAGAGTTGTTCATTTCCCAAGCACTTTATAAACATTGAGTAATCTCACGATACCCTTGTGAGATATTATCGTGTTCACTTTCCATATGGTTAACTGAGCCAAGGAGGTTAAATGACTTGCTCAGAAGCCACACTGCAAGTCAATGACATAAAACATTCAGAAGGAAGGGGCTCTGAGGTCCCAGACCTCGCTATAGACTGCTGAGCTGTATCTTCCATTTCTAAGAACCCTGACTGGCAGCCAGGGCTGTAATAGATCATACTTTACAGCTGAGATCAGAGATTAGCATTTGATCTCATGAAGGTCATGGCTTGCTCCTGGATAGTGAGACGACCATGTTTTCCAGGACCTTGTGGTATAAGAGGTGCCCGGAAAAGGAAGAAATAAACATGGGTGAAATTTCTCTCGGAAAGATCTTGTAGTATCTGCTTTTCTGTTGCTGAGAGAAAACACCGTGACGAACCAGGAAAGAAAAGACTCATAGGAATGGCCTCTATCTAAGTTCCTGTTAGAGACCTCAGTTCCCTTAGAAACCTCCTGATCAGGATTCTATAGTCCAACTTTTATCTAAGCACTACTCCTACCAAGGTCCCTTTCAAATGGCCTGTTAAGTCTCCAGCTTCTTTCCTAGTTAAAAGCTCCAAATTCCTCTACATTCCTCCAAATATAAACAAAAAACATAAAAAAACAAAACAAAACACAGCAACAAAGGACCCAGCATGCTCAGATTCTTCACAGGAGCAACATGCTCTCTGACACCAACTTCTGTATTAATATCCTTCTGTTGTGATAAATACCATGAACTAGAGGCCATTTCTGGGAGAGGGGTTTATTTAGACTCACGGTTTCAGAGGCAGAAGAGCCCGTCGTGGCAGGGACCAAGTGACAGGCACGGCAGCAGGAACAGGAAGCCGAGAGCTCACAGTGTTTTACCATAACGAGATGCAGAGTAAATTAGAAGTAGGGTGAAGCCCACTCCCACTGACACACTTACTCCAACAAGGCTGTTCAAAAGCACCATCGGTGTTCAGATGCTTGAGCCTATGGAAGACATTTCTCATTTAACCTACTACAGACCATTGCCAAGGTAATGAGAAAGGCAGGCAGAGGACATCTTGGTCAATGGGCCTTTTATTGAATATTGATGCCCCCTTATCATTTTTGTAATCATTCAGTGTTCTTTTCCACTGTGTTTTAATTTTATCTTCTTATACTTTCCCTGTCTCCATTTTTCTTAACTTGATGATACCAAAACATTGTTACAGGCTCAATTTTGTTATCTATTTTTTTACACACACTCTATTTTGATTCTATTCTAATTTCTCCTTCCCTAACTCCTCCCAGATCTTACCCACCTTCCTACCCACCCAACTTTATTTTCAAAATGAATTCCATGCTTTTTGTGTACCTTTTATTTTCTTTGTTATTTTTTATTGGGTTCCTTCTTTGGTTTTCATTTTGTGTGTGTGTGTGTGTGTGTGTGTGTGTGTGGTTCCTTTTTTGAGAGAGAAAGAATATCCTCAACTTTTATTCATATGCATAGAAGTTTGCACGTAGTTAAAGAGGTTATACAAATGTCTAATGAATTGTTAAGATGAACTCGAGTTCTTATAAATGAGTAGTTCTTTCAGTTGAATTAGAAATTTTGTATTTGGGATTGTGTATGTCCAGCCAAGTCTTTCAACTTCTTTGTACTTCAATTTCTCCAAATGAAGATAAGAGCATGCAGTGAATGGTGTCGGTGGGTGTCTTATGCCTGGCTTTCTGGGATTCTACATGGGAATACAAAGATCAAATGACATCTGCAAATTCCCATGCCATGCTGCCTGATGACTTTTTCTGATTGCTGGTCACAATTATGCTGCAACAAGGGAGGTAAAAGCATAGGAAACTACTGTTCTGATAATAAACACAGCCAGAGACTGTGGGATTAGTGGAGCCTTCCCATCCCTCCGATGGATGTGTTCTCTGCAGCCTCCTGGCATCTCTCAGCATGACCTTACCTCAGCTGCCTGCAGCGCACAGCCGCTCTGCATTAATTTCCCTTTCTCTCTGTATCTTTCTGAATCCCCCATGTTCCTAGCAGAGTTTCCTGGGATCTCCATCCAAATAAGTCACTTGTGCCCATATTTTTTTCAGAATCTGCCTCCAGGTCAGTGTAAACATATGTGCTTACTGCTAGGTATGAAGCACTTTAGTCTGAGTTTTTTTGTTCTTTTTGTTTTTTTTTTTTTGTTTTTTTTACAATTCCTGGTAAGTGGGAATGTTTGCTACTATCTCCCATCTAACACTGAAGACATCAGGATCTCAACAGAGTTAAATGCACTGTCAAGAGCCAAAGTAAGGAAACGGTGCCCCGGTCCGTAATTCAGACCTCTGTCTCCAAAATCCCAACAATTTCTACTTTAATCCTGTGTTCTTGGGTGCTGCTAGCCAAGAATATTTATATGCAGATAACTTCTCAGAACTGTAAACTGTGGATTCTGTGCTGCATTTTAATTGAAGCATGCCAGCCACATACTCATTTTAGAACTGTAATTAGCTGCCATTGTGCTTTGAAGCAAACTAAACCTTTAGATCAAAATTATACCTTCTCTTTGAGGAAATCAAAATCAGTGTCCTTTAAACATTTTTGTGAACCGTTTTTCTGTACTTTCTATTTCTTCTTTTCTAGATAACAGATCTCTGGAGTTGGAAGTGACTTTCAAACTGAGAGATGCTAAAAATCCCGTGGCTAGCATATGTGCTGACATGCCCGTAGCCACTGCTGCCATGTCCAACATATGTGCTGACATGCACGTAGCCACTGCTCCATGTGTTATAATGTGGAGGTTGCTATTATGGGAAAGAGCTCATAAACTCTGGTTGTTTAAAATGTCTTCCTTCCAATGAGACAGATGGATTTCCTGTAATCTCCCCCTCATTAGTGTGGTTGAGACCTCCAGAAATAACTCAAGTTTAGTTATGTGTTTCAGCGTGGGCCTCTTTCCTCATTTAAATAATTCTGTAATGACAAGAGAGATGGCTTGTGGGTTAACAGTGCAAGGACTAGAGTTTGGTTCCCAGCACCTACAGGGCAGCTCACAACACTGTAACAGTAGTTTCAGGGGACATGCTTATGGCTTCTGCACGCGCCGGCATTCACGTGCAACCCATATATATAAGAAAGGTGATTCACTAACACAAGAAACATGATTCACTGACAGAATTATTTGAAATCTTTATTCTATGTATGTATATATGTGTGCATGTAAAGATATGCATATAATATATATATATTTACTCATACATATGTATGTATATGTGAGTGTGGGGGTGTGGGGGACAGAGAAAAACTTAAAAGAGTCATCTTTCTTTTCCTGTCTTGTGGGTTCCGGGGATCGAATTCAGGTCACCAACCTTGACTACAAGCACCTTTACCCACTGAGCCATCTCACTGGCCCATACTCTTATTACTCATGCTTAGAAATTAGACCATTTATCTTAGTACGCATGGGAAGATAAATGAGATTATCTACATGTGAGCATGTTGTCAACCATAATCTGCCAAAGAGCTGTAAATTGCTACAAATCGGTATTAACATTAGTACATGTTCAAACACAGCCAAGTATCAGTCCCAGATGATCTTCCAATAGACTGCATCCTCCTTGGTTCTCTCCTAGCCTGTATTTGTGTACCGATTTTTAAGAATCAAACACAGTGTCCTTGTTTCATTTCTTGTTCATGTCATGTCCTTGTTCATCACTGCTGCTGTGATAAAGTGCCCTGACAAAAAACAACTGAGAGAAGAAAGGGTTTATCTCAGCTCACAGTTCCAGGCCACAGTCCATCAAAACAGGGAAGTCAACACAGCAGGAACTTAAATAGCTGGCCATATTACATCCATACCAGGAACAGAGAGAAATAAATGCATGCATGCCTATTGGAAGCTAACCTTATTCCTTTCTAATGTTCTCCAGGACCCAGCCCCAGGGAATGGTGCTATCCACAATGAGAGGGTTACTGTCTTTCAATCAACACAGTCAAGGTAAGCCCCCACAGGGCAACCTGATCCAGATATTACCTCAGTCTTCCCAGGTGTTTCTACATTGTGTCAAGCTGAGAATTAAAAACCAACTATCCCACATAGGATTTTGAATCTTGCTAAGTTTAGTTTTGGGAGGCTTGGTTCAGCATCCACTGCATCAAGTCCCTTTGGATTTGGATTTGAGAGTTACTTACATCATTGCTTAACACTCTAGGGTGCTCGCATTAGGCACATGCTAGACTGTGGCACCCAGAGTGTTGAAAATAATCAGAGTTCCAGGTTCTCCAGCATCACCACATCTGCCTTTCACATCCTGACGTTGCTCAGTCACATAAAACTGTAGAAACCCACCAACTAAATTCCATTTCTGATTGAATATACACAGGAGACCACTATTTCCTCAGAACTTTCTAATAGTTCATAGTAGGGGTTAATAAAGTCCTCAACATGGACATTATTTGAGAAAAGACAATCAGAAAAGTGTCTTTCTTCTTCCTAATGGAAGTTCATACAGAAGGGTATTTGTTAGTCTTTGACTAACTTAGGGTTTTTAAGTGATTCCACACGCATCCACATCCACACGCATCCACATCCACATCCACACACATCTACACACATCCACATCCATATCCACATCCACATCCACATGCACACACATCCACATCCACATGCACACACATCCACATGCACACACATCCACATCCACATGCACACACATCCACATGCACACACATCCACAT